>PVHY01006384.1:11495-75077 GCA_004024945.1 Uropsilus gracilis | reverse complement strand
GACTTCTTCAATTGCTCTGGAAAGACAGCAAGGCACTGTGAGCAGCAGGGCCAGGATGCCCCCACCCGTGTAGGAGGTAAGCAGGCACTAGTCCCTGGACTCTCTCTGTCCAGTGGATGCTGTTCTTTCTTCTCTGTCCCAGTGCTGAGGAGGCCAATCAGGAAGACCCTCCCTGTACCTGTGTGAGGGCTGGGCCTCTTCCAGCACCACAGGCTTCCCTGGGGCCTTCCCCGTGGTTGTGTCAACTGACCTCCCCTTTCCCATCAGGAACAGCCTGACATGGGCTGTGACCTGCGCCAGTTAATTCTGGATCTGACAGCCAGCTATTTCTAGGTTTGGGATAACAGCCCTGCCCTACCCCCAACCCAGGTAAAGTCAAGTCACACAATCAACCTAGCAAGCAAACCAGACCAAGCCTTCCCTCCCTTCCTCAGCACCTCCACCCCCCACTGCCCTGAGGCCACCCAGGGAAATGACCTTGCAGAACTGGGGAGGGTGGGTCACCAGTGTCCCTGACACCCTGCAGGCAGGCCATAGCAGCCTGCAGTTCCTGGTGCTCTGTCTCCAGGAGTCTCAGTGCCTGGCTCATCTGCAGATTCCTGCTGTCGGCACCCTGTGAGGAGGAGGGTGGGTCAGTGGGGGGACAGGCTAGGGGAGGCGGGGCACAGGGACAGGGAACATGAGGAAGCCAGCCAGACACTTAGAGCAGCTGAAGGTGGAGGGACAGGGAAGGTTTTCTCTTCAGTCTTCACCAGGGGCCTGATGGGTCAGCGGCCCTAGTGGTGAGGAAGCCCGCCTCTTTTCTAGATGCCTTTGCTTGCAATTCTAGCACTGGCAAATTCATGCTTTTGATAAGGTCATGTTTCACAAAGAATTGGGGTTAAAAAGGGAAGAGACTTGCTAAGGGTTGCCTTGCTAAGGGCTGGGGGGCTGAGCTGTGGGTGGTCGGTGACTGCAGACTCGCCCCCCCTGGTATAGCTCATACCCGCCTGCCCTGGAGCCCACGTGGGCCGGGCACTCTTCCCCCTCAGCCTCACAGATATCCCAGAGTGCAGCTCTGGTCCTCACTATAGAAAGGAGCTGAGGCTTAGGGGGTTAACTAACATCCCCATGGAAGCAGAAAGAGACAGTCATCTCTGCGAGGTCAGTGGTGACTGTGATCGCCAAAAGGACACTGTGAGAGAGTGGGGGTCACAGCAGCCTGGGTGCTCTGGTGAGAGAGGCCAGCAGGACACTGACAGTCCAGTCCACCCTTCACACATGAACACTCTCCATCCCATGACCACTTAGGTATGCGATGAGTGGGGCAGACACTCCTGGCTAAATCCAAATGAGATTTTAGGGCCCCAGCTGGGAGACCATGCATGATGGGCAGAGGTGAGGATCCTGAAGCCAGGTGTTTCCAGCAACCTTTAGGCGTTCTGGCCCCTGACCTCCCTCCCACCCGACCAGTACCTGCAGCTTGGACTGCAGGACATGGAACTGACTCTCCAGCTCTCGATGTTGGGTACCCAGGCATATCCAGTCTTCCTTCAGGGCCTCATGCTGGCGCCTCCACTCTTCACACTTTTGCTCTGTCAGAGCCAGAGACCTCTGCAGGCAGGCAGAGGAAGGGCAATGGGTATGGCAGGGGTGTAGGGAAAAGGGGTGGGGGAAAGGGGGTGGGAAGAAAGGAGTGGGGGGCTGTTATACCCTCCTCAGCCCTGCCCATACCCTGGGCCACCACACTGCACCTGTGTGCTCTGCAGCTGCTGTTCTGCTGCCAGTTTCTCCTCCAGCACCTTCTGCAGGGACGCCTTGGCCTTCTGCTCGTAGTTATTCTTCTGCTCCTCCAGCTCCATCAGCACCCTTTTCATACCCCCCGGGGAGGATTTCTGCAATCAAAAGCAATCCAAGGAGCTCACCCTAAACTTCTGTGGGCCAAGCCCCAGCAGGGGACAGAGAACAGGCTCAGTCCCTGTAGAGAAACAGGCACTGGGTGGGCAGACCTGACCAAATAGGACCCTGTGGTGAGAAGCAGGTGCGTCTCTGCCTCGGGTGTTCTCCAAGGCTCCTGTCTCCGCAGTGCCTGGCAGCTAGACTCCATCCTGCGCCTGCAGCAAAGCCCCATGCCCAGTGTCTCCCGGGACTCTCTTGCACCCTCTCCCTGGTTCAGTTGGTCAGGGAAGCTGATCCAGTCCCCCTAAGCCACTCATTCCTGCCAATGTGTCACTCCTCCTGTGCCTCCTGGGTTCAGACCCAGTAACCATTGGTCAGCTGGATCAGAGCAGCTCTGCCCTCCCCCACAGACCAACTGCCCTACACCATAGTGGGTTCTCTGCCCCAGGGGTCAGACCCATCCTGACACAGCATGCAGGCCAATCCAAACCCCCATTCCATGATGCCTCTGTCCACATCTGCTGCTGGAAGCCCCTGAACTGCACTGTACTGCACTGCACCGTGACCTCTCTCTTGCCGAGCACCCCACAGTACCTCTGCCTGCCCAGTCTCCATTGCCTTCAAATGTCTTGACAGCTGCCCCCATTGCCCAAGTCTTTATGGATCAGGCAGCTTTGGGGGGCTCCCTTAGCACCTGTCCATCCCCCCATTGGTCTATCTCCCTTAGGGGCCTGTCAACTCAGGGCAGAAAATGTGCCCCCTCCACCCCCCAATCCTGGTAGCCTCAGGGGTTGAGCAATCCCTGCTTTAAATGGAGCATTACTGCTTTCAAAAGAATTCCAAGCCATCTTCAGAATTCTTCCCGACTTTAGGATCAAGATAAGGATTTGAGCACTTTTTGCAAACTCATGGGAGTCTTGCCTTTTGCTTTCCTCTTTATGCAACTGGGGAAGCGAGAGGCGTTTGCTGCCGACTGGATTATTCACTCTAAGCAGTAGCCTAGAAAATGACAGTGTAGGGGCCATATGGAGTGACTGTAGCTTTGGAATAGTTAGAAAATGCAAATTTTGCTATTGGGGGTCATCTCTCCTCACCACCTCGGTTAGACCCCATTAGGAGTTCTGGCGGCTGTCCTGCCCAGCTGTCCCGGTCATTCTTTTTAGCGGGGCACCCCCTCCTCACCGGAAGTGAGCCAACAGGCATCCAGCCTAGTTGGGCCTACTCAGCTCACAAATGTCTGATGAAGCCTTAGATAGGAATAAAGTCAGGGGAGCTCCTGATGGACCCCAACTGTGCTGCTGGGTTCACCTGATCTCCTGAAGCCTGGAGGGCAGGGTCTGCCAGCTTCTCCCTGTTCTCTTAGCTCAAGTCTCCTCAACTGTCCCCCATCTGTCTCTTCCCACATGGAAGTTCAAGATCAGTCTGAGCAATTGGTCAAGCGTTGCCTCAAAGCCAGTGTGGTCTCAGGTCACTTTCTGCTGGACCCAAGCCACTCCCAAAATGAGAGGCACTTGACAAACTTCAGCTCAGCAGCCACTGCCTCTATTCAAAGACCGTGACCTGTGATGTCTGTCTGTCTGGGGCAGCAATCTATGGAGGGTCCCCTACAGACCCAGGTATTCTCAGCATTCCCCCCACCCTGATCTTGGTGCTGGGATCACTTCCCTGAGTGCAAAGGGGGAGAGGGGCTGGAAGACATGGTGAATCTGAGGCCAGGTGAAAGTGACAGAGCCAGGATAGAAGGCAGGACAACCTTAGCAGGTGGCCTCTAGAGAAGAACTGGATTCTCGCTCTGTCGGGCTGGAAGTTCCCTCCAGAGACTTACCTGGGTACAGGTGTAGAGCTGGCTTTCCAAGGCTCTCAGTCTTCCCTTCAATCTGTCTTCATCAAGCTGGCCCTGTAGTGGGTGGGGAATTAGAGTGTAGGCAGAGAGCCCGGTGGGGCCCAACCTCCTTGCCAGCTTCCATGCTCAGTACTTGTGGGGCCGAGCTCCCAAAAGATGGGAGAGGAACCACGATTGTGGGGTGGGGGGTAGGGGTGCAGCAGAGGGGATTTGCCTCCTTCTCTGAATCAAAGTGGCCCCCCAAAGTTCACTCTCCCCTTGATGTTCTCTGTCCACCAGGTGGTCCAGTGGGAGCCACAGTGGGAGCTGCTCAAGGCAGCTAAGCCGTCCATTTTCCCAGTCTGTCTGGGCAGGTCCACACCCCTCACCTTCTCTCTGGACCTTTGCCAGAAAATTCCGAGTCAGTGAGGTTAAAAAAGACCCCTTACAGCTGGGTATGCCCCCCTTGCTCTGTCAAAGGGTTCATGTGCTGAGTCCTGCCCCTGGGCCCTTGCAATGGACTGTCTTGGGGTCTTGACAGGGGTGATTAAGATAAAACGAGATCATGGAGCGGGGCCCCTTGCAGCCTGACTGGTGGCCTCCAAAGAAGAGACGAGAAGCACAGGACATGTGAGGAAGACACACATGGACGCAGGGAGAGCCACTGTCCAGGAACTGAGGGGGGGACCAACTCTGTCAGCATTGCAATCTCAGGCACCCAGCTGCCAGTAGCCCCACCTGGTGGATGAAGATGAGGGGCTCCTTAGCAAGCAGACATAGAGAGAGATGCAGGGCCAGAGATGTGCAGTGGGGTTGTGGGGACTTCCCATGATGACACTGAGGCCTACAGGCTCTGCCCCACTGACTTTCAGGGTGAGGTGGAGAAGACGGGCACAGGGCACTCTGCTTGGTGTTTCCGGAGGGCGGCCCAGGCGCCAACGCAGCTTCCCCTCCCCCTCCCCCTCCCCCTGGGACCTGCGCCCTGCCTGAGAGATTTGGGTTTGGTTTTCAGCCGTGTGGTATTTAAGGCTGTGCAGGTGTGGTGGGGAGGCTGCCAGTGCTGGGAACCTGTTTCCAGGTCCAGGTGGGGCCTCTCAGTAGTCACCACTTTCTGTCCTGTTTTTTGATGTTCCCCAGCCCGGCCCCCAAGGACACTGAGGTGGTGTGATCCCACTGCCTCAGCCTCCTGGGTCAGATGGGTGGTCTGCCCAGCTCCCCAGTGTGGGGGCAGGACAGGGAGCTCTCTGAGGCCTGGAGGCTCCAGGCACCTGGGGTGCAGGAAGTCATGGCCAGGCTCGGTTTTGATCTGGTTTGGCGGATTCCTCTAACCCCGGGAGCCAGGAGGCGCCCCCACCCTCGCTGCTTCCTGTATTACTCAGTCGGGCCTTGCAAAAGCAAAAGGCTTGGCCAAAAATAATTTTTCAAAGTGCCTGCTGCCCAGCCTGTTTTCCTTACTGTCTGGTGTGAAAGCCGGGAGCAGGGATTTGGCTTCCGCGGTCACCTCGGGGCTTTGACGGAGACAGATGGGCACGTCCACGGCAGGCTGCACCCCTGAGGCCTGGCCAGCCCACGCCCCCAGATCAGTGTTCCACTCACAAGGTGCATTTCCTTTGCCTAGATCTTCCCATGGGGCCAGAGGGCGGCCAAACCCTCCAGCTCATGGTTTATCTTGGGAAGAAGCAGAGAGGCTTCCTTGCCGGTCTCCTGCCTGGGGGCAGCTCTCTTCTAGTCCTGAGTTTCAGTGTCCTGTTTCGCCTCTTTCAGCTGTTTTTGCATTTCTTCCCATGCTTGTTACCGTAGCACGCGATGCCGGACAGCTCCTCTGAGGGTGGGGAGTCTGGGCGGGAACTGTGCCAGCCCGTCCTCCTCCGCTCCCCGTTCCCAGACTCCCCACAGAGGAGGCAGCCAGGCCATTGGTAGTGCAGCCTGTCTTGTCCTGGTGGGGGCCCGCATCCCTCCCACATGGAAGCTCAGAAGGCGCTGGGTGGCAAGAGGACTTTCTACATCTGCGTGGAGGCTTGGGCAGCTGCCTGGAGCCTGGCTTGGGGAGAGCAGCGACTACACTGGGAGGGGTTGGGGGTAGGGGGTGGGGCATACACACCTGGTGCTGGTCTGGGGGCTGCTCACAGCTCTGCCTGCTCCCCACCTCTCTGATCATCTGCAGAAATACCCCGCAGCCCACAGACACCAGCCCACAGAGCCTCTGCCCCGCCGGGTCTCTGGGCTGGCAGCCAATCCCTGCTGTCATCTCAGCATCCCCTTTCCGCTCAGCGGAACTTGAACCCCAGGGCCTGCGCCAGGTCTGGGTTACCCCCTACTGAGGGCTGCTTCCGCCCAGGGCTCTCTGCAGTCCCCGGGGCTTAGAGCACCCCAAGGCCCACGGAGACCCCAGGGCCCAAGGCAGCTGGCAGGCCTCAGAGGCCCTGGGGGAGCTGATCTAGAGCCCCAGGGAATATGTAGGGCACTGTCTGCCTGTAGAACTGAGGTTCAAACCCCGGAGCCAAATGGCCAAAGGCAGGCCCGGGCCCCCTGGACAGCAGCGTCCCTGGACTCTCCACCTTCCTCCCACCAGCTGACTGCTGCCTCAGGGCAGTCCAGGCTTCCATGGAGGCCGGAGGCCTGATTGTCTGGTCCGGGGAAGCAAAAGCTCTTAACGGAAAAATCGGAGACAATTTTTCTTAAAAACAGGAAGCTGAGGGTTGGTGGGGAGGAGGAGGAAGAGAAGGGTTAGGGTGGCTGGGGTGAAGGCAGGGAGGGTAAGAACCCCAGCCAGGAGGCCCCACTCACTCAGCCCCTCATCTCTCCCTTGGGGGGGTCTCTCCACAGGTGTTCCAGATTTCAGGCTGCCTCTGGGTGCTCCCTGGACTCTTCGGAGTCCCCACCTGCCCAGCCCCCACAGAGCTGGTCCTCTTTGTAGCGGACACGAGCCAAGCATAGCTCTCCACCCGCTCTCAGCCCTTGGCCCTGCGGCCCTCAGCCCACGTGCTGCCCCGGCGGGCACAGGGCCAGACTCTGGAGCCAGCTTCTTGTGGACACAGCCAAGAGTGGGGCTGAAGCCCCAGCCGAGCGCCCTGCCCTGTTGCCCGCTTCTCGCTGGGCAGTGTTTCTCAGGGATCTGGGATGCCTGTGTTTTCCCTTTCAAAGGGCGTCTGTGCTCCTTGAGGTCTGGGTGCCCTCTGCAACATGGGAGGTCAGAGACCCTTTCTGGCCTGGGCCCTGCATTTCAACCACACAGCTGAAGGTCCCGTTACCCCCAGGCCTGGTTCATCCTGATAAATGCAAACGCCCTTTGCCTTTCTGCTGATTCTTCCTCGTCAGTACCGCTTCTGCCCTGGAGAACTCCTACTCATCCCTTGGGACCCAATTGGGCCTGGCAGTACCATAGCTCTCCTCTTTCCCATGCAGGTGTGGGTGCTGACATTTGCCGGCTCTCTCTATACTGCTGCGTTAGTGTCTAGGGCATGTCTCCCTGACTGGCCCACCAGCCCCTTCAGAGCACAGTCCCACATCCTCTATCTGCATAGCATATGTCAGAGTTGCCAACTGCTGTTGAGTAACTAGCCAAGCATCTCTTTTCAGTTCAGCCTGAAGCTGCCTGGCCTTCTGGCAGCCTGTCCCAGGCACTGTTCACCGATGACCACAGGGCCTGCCCTGAACGCCTCCGCTGGCCTCCCTCCAGTCTGATGGAGGAGGGCATGCCCATGAGGTCATCTGCCCACCCTGCAGGTCCACAGTCTGCCCAATGGCTGCCCCTTACCCAGTGTGAGCTTGGCATTCCCTTGGTTGAGATGCTCAGGGAGGCGGGAGGGGTTACCGCCTGCCTAGCTGGGACTCAGCACCTGGGGCACCACCTGGCCATGCTCCGCGAAGGTGCCAGTCACTGTCTGCACAGGCCCTGAGGACCTCTCCCCTTGCCCAGCATGGCTTCCTTCCTGCTCAGCTAGCACCTCCAGCAGCTCAGAGCATGCAGAGGCCTTGGCAGTGTCCGGCCGGCTTTGGAGACCTGCACCTGGAGACGTTTGCATAGCACCTCTCCTCTTCGTGTTTTTGAAAAATATACTTAATTTGGTTCATGTATAACGGGTCTACCATTGTTACTTTAAACACTTGTGTTAGCAGTGTTAAGACCCCGGCTTCTGTCTCTAACGTGCAAAGTATAAAGCGTTCTTTGGGGTCTTGGTGCAGAGAGCATGGGGTCTTCCTTGGCAGGCAGAGTCCAGCATGCGCCCAGGGAGCTGCAGAAGCACCTGCTGGTGCTGGTTCCCAGCCTCCTCCCCCAACACCGTGGGCTCCTCTGTCCCACTCTGTCCAGAAGACACTTCTTTTCCTTCTCATGCCTCGGACACTCCTCTCCCTCACACGCTCCCTGGACCCAGGGCCTGGCCAACTCATCCCACGCTTCTGGCGCACACCCCGTTAACGAGAATCTTGGCGGAGACTGACTGGACTACACTGGGCTCTGGCTTTCAGTTCCAGCTTTGCCATCAATTGCCATGACTTTGGGCCACCCCAACACTCCCCTTCCTCACCAGGAAATGAAAGAACAAGATCAGAGAACCCCTGGCTCCTCCTGTTCCACCTGTGTCCAGCTTTGGATGGGGGGGGGGGCATGCTGGCAGCCTCGGGATCGGGGGTGGCTTTTACCACCATCAGGAAGATGACCAGGACTTTTTCCTTCCGCTACACCCAGTATGCCCTAGGCCCTTGTTCCCAGACTGTCTGTCCCATGCATCCTACAGGCCCTGCTGAAGGTAGAGCCTGCCATTTTTTCTGTGACATGCTAGCCTTCTGGGTCTCAGCATCACCTCACCTCCAGGTCTTTATGGCTCAGCTGCGGTGGGGACAAGCCCCTCTCTAGCTGGGTAGGAGGAGAGAAGGAGGAGATGTCTCCAGAACCCAAGAACATCGTTCAAAGTGATTGTAAGAGCGCGTACCTTCCAAGAGCGATCAGAGGCCCGAATCAGGGTAGAGAGGAGGTCTTGGAGAATCACCATCTTCTGTTTCAGGACCAGCTCCCTTTGCAGAGCTTCCTGGAGGTAGAGACATAAGATGAGATACCCCAGAGGAGGGGGGACCCAGAAGTGCAGAGGTGCCCACCTATGACTCACCTTGAGGTACTCGGAGAGCTGGATGATTTCCTGGAGGGCAAGAAGGAAGGCATCAGGAAACAGGGACTTGTAGGGAGTCGGAGTCCCACAGACATACAGAGAAAGCACGTACTGGGCCCCCAGGCCAGGGCTGTGTGTGGAGCCCTCAGATGAAGGCTGTCTATGGGACCACCAGGCCCAGAGTTGTGTGCAGACCCCTCAGGCCGGGGCTGTCTAAGGGACCTCTCAGGCTAGGGCTATCTGAGACCCCCTCCAATCCCCAGGACTCGGTCAGACTCCCTTTCCACCTAGAGTGTAGGCACCTTCACCCCAGCCCAGTCTGTGAACCCTGGGCTGCAGACTGTCAAAAATGGGGTACCATCTGCTGCCAAGTTCCTTCAAGGCCAGCCTTCCTCACCTTGTCTAGAACTGCAACTCCAGAGCTGGAAGAGAACAAAGAAAACCACAGTAACCAGGAATGATGTAGCATGGCGCTGGCCCCTCTTTGGTGGTGATGGAGGTCCAGGCCAGAGCACAAGGGGGTCTGGGTGTGGCATATGGGGGTACCCACGTGGTCTGCTGACTGGCATCATTCTTCATGGCCGGCTGCACTCTGTCCATCACTGTCTGTGTTCCTGTGGGACCATAGGGAGATTCAATCCAGGCATTCAATCCCCGCACTGCAGGTGGGTGGCTGACTGAACAGCCCCATGCTTACCTCGGTGGTGTTGGGGTGGTTTCTTGAGCACAGAGTCCCTGGTCTGGGATGGGAGCTGGTCAACTGGGCCCCTCTGGTCACTTGAACATGGGTGAGTCTGCTCTGGAGAGGCCTCAAGGCCAGTCCCTATCACCTAGAAGGAAGTGGGGGCGCTGAATGGCTGGGCCTCGTCCACCCTGCTTCTCCAGCTAGCTGCAGAAAGATGAACCCTCAACCCAGGTTTGGGCTGAGAGAGCCAGTGGGGCCTTCGGAGGAACAAGCTTCCTGCCCAGTCTGGGCAGGCTGGCGGGCCAAGGCTCCAGTCCCTGGAGGTACACACAGAGCTGGCCCGCCCTGGTCTCAGCTATGCTCCCTGTGTCATACTCCCAATGTCCAGGGTCTCTTTGTTTGGTTTCTGCGTGGTGGCGCTAAGGGGTCCATGGCAGGAGGGGCCTGGGGTCTCGGCCTCTGTCCTCCGGTGAGGAGACCACCTTCATACCCCTCTATGCCCCAAGCTGGCTGAACCGGAAGGCATGGGAACACCTTGGGGGCAGCAAAGAGCTGGGCGTGAGAGTGGGCACATCGAATCTGCTCTTGTTATATGTTCTTCTTACAAACTCAAAAGTGGGGGTGTTCGTAATGTAGCACTCAGTGGGCAAGACATGCCTGTGACTTTGACTCTGAGGACAGTGAAGTTCACACCAGGCTCCCTGGCGAGCCGGATGGAATCGGTTGTGTTTTCTCTTCTTTTCCTCCTAAATTTTTATTGACAAAACCATCAAGAATCCACCTTGTCTCAGGAAGGACTCAGTTGGTTTAACTTCCCAGGTGGCCTCCAGCACGATTTTCTGAGCAGCCTCTCCTCTTGCGGTGGCAGATCCGCTAGTTCAGAAGGCCTGGCCAAGCCCTCCTCCAGCCATGGGCAGTACTGGACACATCTAGGGGTACACAATCTGCTCTGCCATCGAGGTGGGCAGGAAGATGCAGGTCATCTGCTGGCTGAGGTCATTTCCGTGCTGCTCCTCCTCGGGCCAGACCTAAAGGCCCTGTAGTGGTCATTCGACCTAGAGAAGCTAAGGTAGTCTAAGGACCATGGGGAGCAGAGGTGGCTTGGAGAAGCCAGGGAGGGCTTCCTGGAGGGGGCGAGGCGGGTCAACTTAGAATGACCCATGAAAAGGGGAGGAGGTGGCAGGTGCCTCAGCCTTGCAGAAAAAAGGAGTATGTGAACATGCATGTATGTGTGTGTGCATGTGTGTTTGGAGAGCAGGCATTGAGGAGACAGGCGTGTGTCCCCGCATACAATAAGTATCAATAAATATTTCTTGAGTGGCAGCTGGCTGACCGGCCCTGTAAGAGTGTTAGACAAGGGGTTAGGTCACCTAAATTTCAGTGGACACAGGGACTGTTTAAAAATATTTTTCCCTGAAAGGTTTGTATAGAACAAACGCTTCCATTGCCAAGGCCTGTGATGAAGGTGGAAGGGTTCGCTGAATCACCTGCTGGGACCTGGTCACCCGCCCCTGCCACCGCAAGTCCCAGCCATGCCCACCTGCTGTCTGGGGGTGGAGATCCTGTCGGCCCCCGGCCAGGTTTCCGTGGGGTCAGCAGCCTGGCCTGACCAGGGGGACTCTGGGGCCTGCTCCCCCTCCTCCAGGTGCCTCCTTCGGAAGAGTTGCTGCTGCCGTGCCCGCTGGAGCTGCTCCCTCTGCCGGGCCCTCATTGCCTTCCCCGCCAGGCGGCACGTGGTCAGGTTGGGTCGGCGGCGCCTGCTCTCCCAGGCCTCCTGCCGGCGCTCCCACTTGGCCTCATAGCTTTCAGCCCCTCGGGCCCGGCGGGGGGCCAGCCTGGGGTCCAGGCCGATCATGGTGTCCGCTGAGCAGCTGTCTCACTGGGCTCTTGGCTCCTGGAATAGCCTCAGGGTCTGCGGATGCCAAGGAGGAGGAGGAAGGTCAGGAGAGGGGCAGGGCGGGGGTGGCCACGGCAGCAGTGGCAGGTCCCACCATGGTGGTATGGCCTAGCCCAAGCCTGATAGAGGGAGCCCTCTGCCCAGGTGTAGCCTGGCAGTACCAGGGATCTGCAACCCCTCTGCACTCCAGGAAGGCATCTCTGCTGCCATCTCTGTGCCTCTCGGCCAGGGCACGTGAGACCGGAGTCACAGAAGCTCTGTGTGTTCGTTTTCCAGAGATGTGTAGAAACCTGGTAATCTGGCTCCCATCCTGTCTGCGGGTTGCCTGCTCCCCTGCCCAGTGTGGCTAAAATCGGTGAGTCCTTACAGCCCAGAGCAGGACCCAGCCCCCTCCCCCCACACACAGGGCCACCGCTCTCCTCTCTGCCCTCAGTCACCACCAACCTGCAGGCTTGGGGAGACCCCCTGCCCTCCTCCACTTTGTCATGGCCTCTGGCCCTCAGCTTTCATGCCAGTCAGCCCAGGTGCTCCATGGACAAGGCCGTTACAGCTGCAGGGAGCAGCCCAAACATGCTGGCCCTGCCCCAAGCCTGGGAACAAGGCCCCTCCAGTGAGAGCCCAGACCCTGTTCCTCTACTTCTCTGCGCCTCCTTCCCTCACCTGACTCAGGAGCCGCGCCTGCTGTCCCTCCCCAGCCCGGCTTGGCTGGTAGGTTGGATCCCACGCCTGGGAGGCCTGTGCCTGACCCCTGGCGCTGGACCGGGGTTGTGGGTCTGCTGGAGAAAGGGACCCCGTCCAGCTGCCACTGCACCTGCCCCGCAGCTCTGACTCCGGAACTAGCCCCAACGGGCTTGGGAGGGTGGCCCAGCTGCCTGGGCTTTATTTATAGGCCAAACAGATTCCAGGTAGGGGCCTCTCTGCCAACGCTGGCCGTCCTGGCTCTGTCTAGATCAGTCCGCTGCATCTTGCTCTCTGACCTGGGGTTGTGGTGGGCACCTTGCTCCCTGGGGGGGGGGTTCTTTGCAAGACCTCGCCCTACTGTCTGGGGGAGGTGGCTATGTGCACTCACATGGGGTGGGGTCCAGTCTGCCCTAGTCCAGTAACTCCCTGCTTGCCCTCGCTTTTCAAAACTTTCATTCTCCTCTGTAAGGACCCCCACTTCCTACTTGGCCCCCTCCTGTTCTAAACCTGCCAAAAAGCCCTGTCATGTGACGCTATGAGTGAAGATGGATGGGCGGCTCCTAGCTCATCTGCGCAGACGATTCCTCAGAGCCTGAGGACTCAGCCTGTATGGATCGGCCTGGCCGACCCCCTGGCTGGTGTCCAGGCTCCTGACCCCCTCCGGCCTGGGTCTTCCGAGGCATCCCATGGGCCTGGTCTGCACAGGAGCAGCGCACAGCCCTGCAGTAGCTGCAGCACATAGTTAGTGGTCCAGGCTGCTGCTTGTGCATGCCCACCCAGGTGGTGCTCCCAGACGACCTGGCCCTGGAAGGGTGCTGTCAGCTCTGATCCATGTGCACAGCCCTGCCCACCTGGCCTCTCTCCAGGCTCCCCTCAGCAGAGGGTCCTCTGTGTGGGCCCAGCCAGGACCATCAGGGTTGGTGCAAAGGCTGGGCGGCTGCAATGAGGGTCCCGCCATGAGAGGTGAGTTCCCCCTTGTGGCTTGCAGGCTCTGTGGAGAGCAGACTCCAAGTTGAGAACCCCCCCCTCCTACTTCATCCCATCTGGCCTTCCCGCTGTGAGTAGGCACACCCACTGAAGCTGGGGTGTCTGGGTCCTGCCTGACTTTGCGGGGTTGCTCCCCTGGGTGACCTGCTGCATCTGGGGTAGGGCAAGGTTGGGTAGAAATGGCTCCAGCAAGGAGGGAGCACAGGGCAGGTGGCAGAACCCAGTGAGAGATTCCTGCCCCGTGGCTTCCAGGACGTCTTCTTGATTCTGATTTGCTGATAGGCAGGGCCTGTGGGTGCCAAGGGCCAGGGAGGCTGTTGAAGAAAAAGGAACTGGCCTTGTGGTTCAGGGAAAGGTCACTGGTTCAAGTTGGGAGACTGAGGGGGCTGGTGGGATGGGGTTCTCCACTGATAGGGCTAGTAGCCGCCTGCCCTCAACCTTTACCTACTTCCGGGGACGTGGGCCCCTGATGGGCCTGGCCTCCGACTCTCAGGCCAGGGGAAGGCCTGCCCCGGCTGCTGACCTCTGAGCTCTGGGGGCCTGTGAAGGGGTCACTGGTACCTGAGCTGGTGCTGAGGAGCTTCTACCTGTGTCCTTGGCCTCTCTTAATCTAACAGACAAGCAGAGGTTGATGAGGCCTTGGCCCTGAGCCCGAGCTCTGGCTAGGCCTCCAGAAGGCACATGGGTACCGTGGAACACCATCACCCTCCCGTCTTCTGCTGCCTGGGCCTGGGTGACAACATTCGTTGCCCTACCCAGTGCAGTGCCACCTTCACCCGCCTCCTCCTCCTACCTACCTCGAGGCTGGCTGCCAGCTGGGCAGCTCAGTGCAGCGTCCACGCTTTGGGGCAGGTCTCAGCTCCCGTCTCGGGTGGGCCAGCAGTACTGGAACCCGGGTACACAGGCGGATCCTCCCCCCGACCCCTCGACCTTGCCCCTCTTGGAGCCGCTTGCTTTCTGCAGAGCAGCCGAAACAGGAAACAGCCGAAGCCACAGTGCTGCCTCACCCCAGTCAGTTCCTCTCTCACTCGGGCATCTGCGTGGGCCCGGAACCCAGGCCTCCGAAGACTCCTCCCTTAGTGGATGCCCAGCTTGTGCTGCTAGGGGGTCAGGGTAGCCAGACTGTCTGACACAAGGTCCTCCTCTCAGTCAGGTGCAGCCTGTGGTTTCTGGTGAGGAGAAAGGCCTTTTGGCCCTCTCACAAGTGACCCAGCAGGCTTGCATGGCTGGGGGGAGCTCTCCTGAGGGCTTTCTCTGTCTCTAGGTTACCTCTCCCCAGTCCTGGGGCCTAGAGATCCAGGAGCCTCTTTTGACCCCTGGAAGGAAGCAGCTCTGGTGTGCTGGACGGTGAAGTGTGGGCTGGACGGTGGGGGGGAGGGGCTGTCACAGCTGAGTCCTATGAAAGTATTCTCATCTCTTGGACCAGAGAACTTGGGGAAGAAAGCAACTATCTGTGTGCATCAGAATGAAACGGTGACACTGCCATGGTCAGGAGGTTCCCCAGGGCTGGGTCAGGCTATGTGGAAGAGCAGGTTGCCAAGCCAATGGGGCAGCCATTTGAGGGCCCATGGCTCTGGCTGAGATCGCCAGGTGGTGACTGGTTTCCTTGGGCAGGTTCCAGCTTTGAAATCTCCACAACAACTTGATGGGACTTGAAGTTGCCACGATGGTCTTCAACAATGCGAGAGGCATGGGTCCATCTTCTCTGACTGCTTCCCTCTGCTGGGCCAAGGAGCAGACAGGGATGTAGGCCAGCTCCAAGGCCTTCCTTTAGGACTGAGGTGAGAAGGGTTGGGGAGCCGGAGATGGAATAGCAGCAGAGATTCTATCAGCAGAGAAGTGTGAGAGCTGTGGGCTGGGGACTAGAGCCCAGGGAGGATGGGTATAAAGAAGGAGAAAGAAATGTGTAGAGGTGTGTACCCTGGGACACTGCCCTGCTGGATCTGGCCTCTGGAGAGGTGAAGCTGGCGTGAGGTCACTGGGCCAGTGTAAGCCAGGCCGGACCACACAGCTTGAGCACTGCACACTGACAAGGGTGTCATACCCACAGTGTGCACTCAAGGCTGTGGGCATCATGCTAGACAGACGCTGCAGGCCCAGCATACATGCCATCCATCCTCTCTTGCCCAAGGGGAGGCAGACCTGCATGATCTCCTTCACCTTGCTTGGTCTCCCATTCAGCTAATAGAAAATACTGGCACGGTACCCAAGGGAGGGGAGCAAGTCAAGGGAGTGTGGTCATCCTTCAGGCACCCCTCATGACCCTCCAGTGGGCTGACTGCACCCCCTAACTAAGGCCAGAGTCCCAGTTCCTGGGCCCCTGCTCCAGCAGCTCTTGCTGCCCCCATCCCCTTGCTTCCATCCCGGGGTCGACCCAGGGCTCCCAGGGGTCACCACTGGCCTTGAGTAGTGACATCTTCTCTCATGACCTCCTTATCACTTTGCCCACAACTTTGCAATTATCCCCCCTTTATAAACTCTGCCATAGCCACCCAAATTGAGTTTTAATAAAGCTTGTTAAAATTGCCAAGCCTCCCTCCCACCCCATGGGGGACTGGCCAGCATAGGTCAGCCCGAGGGGCGGCTCTGCAGGTGAGTCTGTGTTGCCCTGACACCAGGGAGGTGGCAGCTTGAGCCTCTCAGACAGTGAGTGATGACATGTGCCCTGGGGGTCCTGACCTGTGGCATCCCCACAGGCACCCAGCACGAAGCAACACACCTCACATGAGGGAGGCCAAGGTCTGGTGTGTGGACGGGCAGAGATCCTGGAATCCAAGCTATAAGCAGGGTCCACTCGGATCTCACAGTCATGTGGCACAGGTTTGCCCTCACAACTCCCCCTTCCTGTGTAAAACAAGGCAGTGTATAAAACAAGGCAGCTAGCACCTTTGTCTACTGGGAGAAGGGAAGGATAACTCTCCTCTCTAGCATGACTAGGAGTGTGGGGTCTCGGGCTAAGTCACGGTGTGGAGGATTGGGGGGAATGACATCCCACAACAGCAACAGAGTTGTACTGGTCAAAAAACCTTTATTATCACATTGTATCTGGCATGGTGCTCTTCCTGTGCAGGAGACCCTGGAGGCACCACCTTTATCATCGACAGCCACCACCCTGCCAAGCACAGGGGCTGGCTCGGGACTGCCTCCTTGTACTATTTCCTCAGGACTCCATCAAGTCGGGAGACTTCACATATGACTTTCTGGGAATGCTGTCTTTCTGGGGAGGTGGCTTGATGGAGATGCTCAGATAAATAGCAGGCAGAACAGTCGCAAGCTCCCTTCTCATGCCCAGCTCTGCGCCTGTGGCTAGTTATTTATAAATTTGTCCATATTGTAACTTCTGATGGAGAGAAATTCCAGCACCTTCCTCCCCGGGTTCACCATCAGCAGCGTGGTCCACAAGGAATTGCCATAGTAGATCTCCTCCCGGCGCAAGGCAGCCCCACGGATGATCTCCAGAGCACATTCTTCTTTTGGGGACCCTTGCACGTTGAGAATCCCGGCCACTGCCTTCAGGGCGGTATCTGCAGGGTGGCAAGAAGGAGAGAGTGTCCAAGATGGGGGTGTGGGGGGGGCTGTCCAAGAATTCTGCTCAGGGAGGCCCTACACTCACAGGGACACCTAGGGGAGGTGGGTGTGTGTGGTTGTCACCTCAGGACAGGCTTGGGGTTCCTAGGGTCCTGTCCTCTGGGGTGAAGCACTGTCGTCTTTGGAAGTGGTTAGCTGAGAGCTCGACTCACACTCCTCTCTTGGGTGTACTGTTTAGGGTGAAGGTGTGATGCGGGGAAACAGCCTGAGGACATAGGCTATAAAGATGGCCCCACAGCTGGTAGGAAGTGTTGGCATCATGGCAAGGTGCTGGGGAGTGAGGCAACTTGCTGGTTTGGGGAGGGGGGAGATGGGCCAACTATCAGGCCCTCACTCCCTGCTGACACTGCCCTTCCCCTGGATGGAGATGCGATGGCCGCCTCTGCTCTCCCCCAGATTTTTCTGTCCTTGATGTCTTCTCCTTCCTCCCTTCCTTGTTCACTGTACATCTCCATCTTCCTCTCACTCTCGTCTGTAACTACCAGCTAATCTACTCGATTACTCCTTAATAAACTTCTCCCGTCATACCTGGCACATACTTTAGATAAACTCATTTAGATTTAGAGGGATGTTGTAGAATTTGTGCCAAGTCTTCCCTGAAATGCTTCACCTGCTTCCCCTCATTGTAACACCACGAATGTCTATTTTAGTATCAAATATACAACTAAGCATCATATAATTATCAAGGAGGGACCAGAGCCTCAGAATAATCAGGATCAACCACAAGCTGGTTTCATTGGAAGCTCCTCATCAGCCGAGGGCCAGCACCCCCACTGATTAGCACCTGGCCCCTGAACCGGGGGTGCCAACCCCTGGTCTGCCCACATGGGAAAGCGGAAAGTAGGTCTTCTGGTCATTGATCCCATCTCTTGACCTTACCTGTATTGATGAAGCCGAGGATACAGAGAGTGATGGACACATTGACCTTGGTCACTGAAAACTCTGTCCTGATAGAGGAGAAGAAACCATCCAGAGCAAATTTGCTCGCAGAGTAGGGTGCGATAAGTGGATTAGATATTTTCCCTAGACGATAAAGAAATGGGTTAACCAGTGACCCTGACAGAGCTGATCTTTGCTTCATCTGTAGCAGGTTCCGTAACCCTGTTATCTCTGTAACCCTTTTGAGTCTTAGCGTCTCTCTGCTTCCTGGAGAGACTTATGTGCTGTCTTGAATTTCTGAAAGAAACTATTAAGATGTCAAGGAAGCTTCTTTCCTTGAAGAGACTTCATTGAAGGGAGACTGGTTACATTTTTAACGGGGGGAGTGAAGGGGGAGGCTATACAAGAGTTAGTGACCCTACAGAGCTGACACTTTCACCTCTGACCCAACAGATTTAGCAAGGCCTCTTCCAACACAGGGGCTCTTCATTGGTTTACTGTCAACACAAGAGGGATGAAAAGACCTGTCTGCTTTTCTACTGTAAATCCCTTTTCTCACTGTCATCAACCTGGTTAATTCTCACACTGGCAGTGTTTGGCACATGTGAACATATGCTTAATGAGATAATCTATTCTTTAGACTCTGTCCAAGTAGAGGGAGTAGAAGGGGACCAACATCTTCTATTATAAGTATTGGTGCAACAGCCACTCTAAAATTCTTGCCTGTTAATTGTAAAGTCAGCATCATTTTAGGATTAATTTCTATCAACTACCTTTCCTCCTGAGCAAGGGCCACTTTTCCTGTTCTTAGAAGTGCAACAATTTTGCATTGTATCACTGATACTGCGAATGAGACTTTGCAGAATCTCTGGATTCTATTATATTCCTTCAAAGAGAATTATTTTTTGTTCTACTAGATGGTCTGTTGAAGCTATTATGACTCTGTGTCTCTTGCAGTAGGCACTAGCTAAAATCTCTCTATTTAATTATTTGAATCTTAATTTGACTTCTTGGTATTATGCTACCCACGAGTATGTAGTTCAGGGAACAGAAATTTAGGAGAATTTTATCTTAAGATTTTCTGTTATTCCACTGGGGATTTCTTCTTCCCCTTTCACTGCTATAGAAACCCCAAACTTTTTCTGCTGGTTCTTCAAACTAGTATGGTACAGGTGTCTATCCCTTATAAGCACTGATGGGGTATAAGCCTTTTGACATAAGTCAAAATTAGTACACTTACTCAATGTTAACAACTCTACAGTTTCTGTCCACTGTTGTCTATTCTCACCTGTGTGTCTTATGGCTGACAAATATATATTTACATATATATATTCCATATATATATATATGGGGAAGTCTGTTAGGTATTGCTCTGCTATTATTGGAACTGAAATCTTAGTTTTTAAAATATAATGACATTGCATGTCATATCAATGAAGAAGGAATGGCATATTCCTGCTGGAAAAACTGGTCATTAATTGGTAAAAATGGTGAGTTCTTTATTTTATATCTTATATCAAAAAATTATAGATGGAAATTAGGGCAGAAAGTTTTGTCCACCCAAAATCCATTTCCCCTTTGAAAATAGAATTTGATTTTGTTCATCAAAGGAAAAAATATGTAACTGCAAAGAATATTTGAGTACATAAAATGTAAAATTTCTATATGTCAAAATAATAACTATACCAATATGACTGCAAAGACAAATGGTAAATGATAAACTAGAAAACCATTCACAACATATTAGACAAAAACGTATTATCCTCCATTCTTAAATATAAAATATATCAGCAAATCTCTGGAAGGTCCCTCTCCAAACCTGTCACTAGAGTCTTGCCTTGGGATGACCCTATGGTCAAGTTCAGGGTTGGTGTACCACACAAAGTGGCTTATGAGAGTGTCTGGTACCAGTGAGTTACTAGCTGGTGTGGGGCCAAGGACTGGGCAGGAATTCTGTGGCCTTGTCAGCTACCTAGCTGTGACTCAGCCCCCAGGCTTCCTCAGCACAGAGCCCAGCTGAGTTCATGCCTCCACCTGTTGCAAAGACTGTTGGCATCTCTGTTCTTATCTTCTGCCCTTCTTCCCAAATGCTGTAACTCCTCATTCATAGTCATATCATGATCTGGAGAAGCCTACACATTTCTCAGCCTCTTTTAGCCAGATGTTGTCAGATGACTAAGTGCTGTTCAATGCATTATAAACAGAAGTGTATTGTGATTTGTGGGATATGTCCTCACAGGAGAAGTTGGTTTCTGCCTTTCACTCCTTCCTCTTACTTGGAGCCTGGAGATGGGCATGATGGCTGTGGTGCCAGAGCTAAACTGGGTCAAAAAGAAGAAGCCACCAACTAGCATGGCGCTAAAGGGGAACCTGGAAACCAGGGATCAACCGTCCTAGCTTCATGCTGCTGCCAGCAGACTTGATTTTCCTCTGTCTCATCAATCCATCAATCTGTGCTTACTTTTGGTCTTCTGGATCCAAAGCTTAATTATAGTCCTCCTTGCTTTTAAGGAGCCCATGTGCCAGAGGGAAATGGTGCTGTCTCCAACTCAAGGAGTGAGTTTCTGTGGCATCTAATCCCATCCTCCTTGCCTGTGCTTGGTACCAAGGAGAGTTCCACTGGATTGTCCAGGAATGTTCATTATTCTCCTAGAAGGGTTTCTGAAATTTTCTGCTGGACATTTCTATGCATGGATTTGGGGATTGGGATTGCTATAGCATCTCCATCTTTTAGATGAAGAAAGAAAACTGAGCCCAGGGAACCATGAGGATGTTGAGCGTGGGCCCAATCAACTATGAAGCCATCCCACATCCGCATTTGCAGTTATGTCAATAGTTTCCTTATCTTTTAAGCATAGTTTCCTTATCATTTAAGTCAAATATAGATCTAAATTAGCCAGGCACGGTGGCTCGTGCCTGTAAGTTTCAGCCTACGAAGCGGCTGGGGCTAGGGATCGCAGTTTGAGTCCCCCTCGGGGCAACTCAGAGAGACCTAGTTCCCCCCCCCCAAAAAAAAACAGCTGGGCGTGGTGGTGCGCGCCTGTAATCCCAGCTACCTGGGAAGCTGAGGCTGGGGATTGCTTGAGTCCGTGGTACCCCGGGCAACGTGAGCCTGCGGTTCCATGGGCAAAAATAAGAGACCTAGTCTGAAAAACAAAAACAAAAACAAAAAAACAAAAAACAAAAAACAAACATAGATCTAAATTATTTATAAGAATAACATAATGGTGAGAAGTATGAGATCTAGAGTCAGCTAACCCAGTGTAAACCCTAAGTCAGCCATTTTTCAGCTGTTCTATGTGGATAAAAATATTACTAAACTGAAATAATTCATGTACTTAGCACAAGCTCTTGCACATTTAGCAAATGCTATAATTATTAGTATTTAATTGGCAAGAAAAGCATGATCTTTGCAAAAACTCATATTGGAATAATTGTTCGCTACTTGGAGATAAGAAAAATACCATTCTAATAAAATGAAATTATATTTGAGAATATAAGTTGAAAGCAAAGTGACCAGAGATGGGAGAAGCTGTACTTTCAAGGTAAGAGATGTTTTTAAAGCTTGAACTCTAAGGAACTATGTAGGAAGACACATGTCTCACTGGATTATTAAGTTTATTAATAATATTAAGATTATTAAGTTGATAAGCGTTCAGAGTACTAGAAACTCTGCTCCCCGCTGCCTTCCCACACCCCTTCAGGACTTGACCTCACTTCTTTGTCTCGCCACTGAAACTGAAGTAAGGGAGGGTTCTGGTTACCTGTGGTTGAATCTTGAACTAAAAGGTCCTAAAGTTGGGAATGACCCCAGCAAGGGTGAGGGGGCAGAGTCAGATGGATCCTGGACCAGAGTCACCTTGCAGACTGGGAGACACAGGTCTGGCTCTTCCACACCTCATGCTCAGAAGTCAACTGTCATCTAAAATCCATGGCCCATGAGCAGGAGGAGGAGAATTGAATCTTGATTCAAATTTACATTGGGGGCCATGCTTTCCAGCACAGGGTGGTGTATCCACCATAGATGCTGTGCTGTCTGAATGAACCTTTTGGGTGCTGAGTGTTCAAGTCAGCCATTTCTCGAGCAGTGTTATTTACCCTCTAAAAGGTCAAATGACAGCACATGGGTAAGACTCATTTCTCTGCTCCACTTCCCTGAGGTTGCTATACACCCATGACTTGAGGTGACAGAGACACACTGTCCTGGGGTGCGGGAGGCTCAAAGGTCCTAAGCAGACTCCGGCAAGATCACACTGCCTCTGAGGCCATCCGGCAGAATGTGTCCTCTCTCCCCACATTTCTGGTGTCCCTAGGTAACCACTGTGGTTCCGAGGAAGCTGTCTTCTTCGTCCCATCATCACTTCTGTTTTCGCCACCCCCTCCTCACTTGATGCCCTCATTCTCTGTAGGACACATGTCTTCGCATTGTGTCCCTTCTTCTGCTCACTGCCTCAGCCCTTTAAAATGGAACAATGCTTATGGGACCCTGTCTTGTCCATGGTCACAGTCAAGACCTTGGCAGACATGCCTTTGGGGGGGGCACCATTCAGTCCACAACAACCTCCTTGAGGAGACGACTATGGAGTTTGTGATGCTTTTGTCCAGGCAGCTGCACACAGAGCAAGAGGCCATGTGCGCCAGCCCAAAGCCCCAACACTACTTTCACAATTGTATGGGCCCCCATGTCCCATTGTCTGTCCCAAATGAGGCCCCGGGTTGTGCTGAAGGTCTGAAGAAGATCCTAAATTGTTTCATGGGAGGAAGAGAAGAAATTGTTGCTCGTATGAGGGTGGCGGGAGAGGAGAAAAAGGGGAAGAGAAAGAAAGGTAAGTGGTGAGGAAAGAGCTGGAATCTCAGAAGCTGTTCTGGAAAGTTCTGCCAGGTAGCTGCATGGCTTAAAGAGATATTTTTAAGTACCGAGTAATTAGACAAGGGTCACGCCTAGTGAGAACTGCTAGGCACGGGCTGGAGGTGCTGGGCATATGACTGACCTCAGGAACAGGCCTCTTCTCAGCTGGAGGCTGCAGCTGGCTGGACCACCCCCATGCTCACCCTTTATCTCTCCCATCATGTGGCCTATCACTGGTCTGCAAACCTATGAATCAGTAGCTGTTAGATTCTGCGCACGCAGGGAGCTTGTGGGGAAGAACCCAGATGCCTCCCACCTGCTCTCCTTTTGGGGGGGGAGAGTTCTTTGCGAAAGAAGGAATTTTCCCATAAAGCAAATTTATGGTGGGTTTCATAGGACTAGGAAGGGCATGAAGACAGGCTTGTTAAATGTGACCCCTAGGAACTCCCAGAAATGGGGAGGGAAGGTCTCTGGGAGGGATGACGTCTCCCAGTGATAGCAGGCCATCTGCGACTAATGAGCCAAGCATCTGCTTACACCCTTTGGCACCAGGCCCTGTTGTGGACCCCACAGACAGCACCTCCCCCTAGCCCGCTGGCCTGTTGCTCCCAGCAATGCTGGCTTACACCTGGCTCTCAGGTTCCATGGTGGAGGCTCAATCAAGCCTTTGTGCAGCCATCATTTTCCTTTTGCTTTCTTTGCCTTTCGCCTTCATTGGCAGCTTTTCTCTGTTTCTCTTGAAGAAAGGGTTTCCGTCTCGACCGCCTTCGTGGGAGATCCAAGCTCCAGGCTTCCTGACTCCACCAAGAGTGAGTGGTTCCAGTTAAAGGTTTCTGTCTGGAGAGCTGGGTTTAGGGTTTGCTATCTCCATTAGACCAATGTGAGGTTTATGGACAAGCTTTAGACTAGTGCTCTGAAATTCCATCTCTACCAAGGAAGATTTGGGCTCGAGGAAATGGGTGGTATTGCTCCAACAGGAGTGGGGAGACATTCCCACCCATCGCCCCCCCAGACTGCATGCTTAGTAACCACAGAGGCTCCTCATGCAAAAGCCTTATCCAAATGGATTCAATTAACTCTAGGTGATTTGAGTTTTACTTGGCCAAAAGGGGGTACAGGGACTTTTGAAACCCCAAAGCTGATTTACCTGGTGCACATAATTAGAAAAAAGTTTCAAGACTAGACAAATTGATTTATGGCTAAAACTCAGAATGAAAATTCAGACATCCCTGTTTCCTCCACATATTTTCCTTGCATGTGTAAGGAAGTGACTCACCTTGACCTCAGGATGACACTGTCAAAGTCCATTTGTGGCTGACTAAGATTTAAGTATGTCACTGAAGTTACATTTTACTGAAATTTTCAAATCTTCATGAGAACTGAATCAAATGATTCTCAAGTTAATGCAATCTAAGGTAATTATTGCTAATAAAAGATGGTCTGTCTGGTTTAACAGAATGAGCACATATTCAAAGCTAACAGATGTGCAACTTTATCCATCAAATAAACTCATGCTTATTACACCTGTCAGCAAAAATGGCTTGTAGATGTGAGATTTAAAATGTGTAAATGGTGAGAGACAATGATGGAACTAGAGGGGCTGATGTAAGTGAGACAAGTTGAAAGGAGAGAGACAAAAACCGCATGGTTTTGCTTATACGGGGTATGGAGAAAAAAACAAAGGAACTGACAAAACTAAACAAAAACAAACCCTAAAAATATGACTGTGGAATTGAGGTTGCCCGAAGGGGAGGGAGAAGCAGGAGGGGCTGAGGGCCAAGGGCTAAGGGCAGAGGACTGTGTGTGACTGCTTCGGTGGTGAGTGCCTGAGACTCTGAAGGGGGTGAATCTGTTCCCCTAAATCACACACAGCATTGCCCACCCACATCACCTCAATAAAGAGGAAAAAAGGACGTGCAAGGATGCATGCTGAATCTTACATAAGGTTATAATGCAATCTTCCTTCAATGAAAAGGTAAAATTAAAAAATTAGTGTAAATGAAATAAGAGTTTTAGGTAAACTCTTAAGACATGATTCTATTTATTGTTGTAAAAAATAACTGCCAAGATTTGTCTTTCTTTTGTGGTGATAGATACCCTTGGAGTCTCGTTACAGTAAATGACAGATATTCATGGAATACTCAGATAATTCTACTGAAACATTCATTGCTGACTGGCAGCCACCAGTCTGTCAGAGTCGAGACCCAGATTTTTCCTTTTAAGAAGAGCCTGTGAGCTAAGGAGCCTGGGCAACAGGGAATCAACCAGTGGGGAACAGATGTCATGAGGTTCCTTGCCCCCCAGGAACTCCCACTGAGGGGTCAAGGCTGAGGTATCAAGGCAACAGAGTACAAGGTGCCCATATTCCAAGGGGGAGACCCTGGTGGCTTGGGCAGATGAACAGGATATGCTGCCCCAAACAGCCAAGGGTTCAAAGTACAGTCACTCCAGGGGTCTAGGAGGGTAACTGCCCAGAAGGGGAACAGAGAGGGGCGGCCCCCTGATCTTCAGTTGCCCCAGACCACGTGGAGGTGCCCAGAGGAGCCAAGCACAGGATCGTTCTGAGAGGAAGAATCAAGGTGGTCTCCTGTAAGGTCTACCTGTTCAATGCCAGTGATGGAGCCACAGGCATAACCAAGCGTGGTGCTGTGTGTATGGTCCAAGCTTCGGGCTTGGGCTTTTGGAAGAAGGAGCTGCCATGTAGAATGGGTAGGCAGCAACTCCTTTTCCCTTCTGGGGAGACTTAGACCACAAAGACACAGAACCCTGTTGGTCATGTTTGCTGATGCAAAATGTGGGCCATGCAATCTGATGGGCCGGGTGCAGACTGGGTGATAAGTGGGACAGTGTTTGCAATTAGTTCGTCCCAGAAATCGAGAATCTGCTGTGGCAGGAGCGGCCAGAGGGCTGGAGCTCGTTAGCCCAAGGAGGTCAAAAGCGGGTCCAAGGCTTTTGTTCTACACTCCACACCCTCTGTCCCCACGCCTAGCCGAGATTTCAAAATCATTTCCATTTCAAAGGCAGATTTTCAGCTGCTTCCATTGAGAGCTGGGAAGAAAAGGCAGAGGACTGAAAAGATCCCTTCCTGCCTGCCTGCAGGCGAGAGTTCTGAGACCCCAGCAAAGGCGCCCCAATTCCTACTGAAACCCCCACACACACAGTGCCTGTGCCCCCAGCAGGTCAAGCCTGGAGCCCAATCTGGATCCTCTCCCTTCCTCCTTGAGGCGGGTTCTTACCATAAAGCCACCCATTGACAGGGACCCTGGTGTCCTGTCAATATTGACACCACCCCTCTCCCCATTCTGGGAGCACTAAGTTGGGAGGTTGGGGGGGGAGACTCACAGAGGGAGAATGTGAGTCAAAAGAGAAAAGAACTTAGGGTTGGAAAATCCCAGGAAGTCAACAGTTAATGGGGTGGATAAAGAGCAGAGCAGGCCCCATGCAACTGGAGGAACCAGGCCTGCAGTGTGGCCACAGGTCCCAGAGGAGCCTGTAATAGGGGAAAGAAAAATGCCTGCAGAGACAAAATCTGGTCCTTGCCCTGTCGGCTGGGGACCACCGAGGCTCTGCTCCGCTGGGGCTGTGACTTGCCCCTCCCATGGCTTAAGTTCTCAGCAAACATTCCTAGCTGAGCCTGGAAGAAAGGACTCTGAGAAAAGAGCCCTGCCAGCCTGCACTGTCTACACTGAGGTGGACCGTGGGGGCATTGTGGGTTGGGGGGGGCAGCCTGCAATAGTGGTTCCCCAGGACGGAATGTGCAGGTCTACTGGGGGCCACCACCCAAGGTAGGAGGAGTGAACTGCCTGATGCCCTGGAGCTGAGGAGGATCTGAAAGGAATGAGCTAGAGGGAGCACTGGGGGTGCCTGGGGCTCTGGAGAACTCATAAAAGAGCCCTACCAAATCCACCCTCCAACCTCCTCCAAATCCTGAGCCTCTTATGGAACTTTCTCTTCTGGAAGAATTTCAAACAGGGCCATAAGTGTGGCAGATGCCGTTCCTATCCTGCATTGGTAGAAAGTAATTTCTGGATCGGACATGACTGCTGCCTGTTGCCCCCTACCTGTGAGTGTCTCCCACCAAGATGCTCTCTTACATGGCCAACCGGTGGCCCCTAAGGGCCTGTGAATTTCTGGACAACTACAAGCTGGTGACTTAGATGAACAGATCTCTCTTTCTCTCAGTCCCAGAGACCAAAAGCCTGAATCGAGGTATCTAAAGGGTTAAGCTCCCCTCAATGTTCCCTCCCAGGCCCGCCATTTCAGGAGGCAGTCAACATCCAGTTCCACCCCAACCTTCATGCAGCTCGTCCCTGGTACACCTCCTTTATCTCCTAAGAACAATGACCTGGATTTAGGGATCCTCCCAATAACCCCCTCTCAATATCATTGACTTAGTCACATCCATGAAGACTCTTCCCCCAATAAGATGATGCACCCAGTTTCAGGGACTGGGGTGCAGGCTTATCTATCTGAGGCCAGTGTTCGACCAGCTGGGGCAGCACCAAAATGATACTGAGACTGATTTGGGATGCTCATTCCAGCAACATCCTTTGTAGTAGAGGATAGCCCCAGTGCACACATCATATGCAGTTGCTATGGTACTGTCTCCTCCTTTAAGAGGAGACATCCCCAGTCTTCCCTGGCTTCTCTGACCTGGATGCTCCAAAGAAGCCCTGTCATCAGTGCAGGTGGTTTTTTCAGGCTGCCATAAACTGGACCAGGGATCCTGCCAGTGGACTGGCACACTGGCAGGATTGTGATTGAGGTCCAGGGCTGTGCCCAGGGTAGACCAACGTGTTCCTATCTTGAACTAGGACTGCTTGGAGCTGGCAGATGGACAAATGACACCCATGCTTCCCTCTCAGGGAACAAGGCTGGCCTTCCTGCATCAAAGGAGCCATCTCTGTCCCAGGCAGCATTTCAGGGACCAATCCCTCTTATGTGAATGAGCTGTGCCTTGCTCATAGCTCATATTCATGTCCAAACAAAAGGTTTCAAGAAGTTCTTCATCTGGCATCTACCAATATGTCCCCACTCCTTTCTCTAGACCCTATGTCAAGATGGCATCTGCCTGCAACAGGAGGTGACAGGGGCCTTCGCTCCCATTGGCCTGTCTTTTGTCCAGTCATTTTCCACCTGCAAGTCCTAGAAGGGCTAAGGAGTAATTTTCCTCCCCATGCCTTTGAGAGAGGTGCTACCTCTCAGGTTCCAAGACCTCCTCCTCTGAGTCAAGTTGTGATGTCTCCAGGACACGCTAAGAATAGATGCCTTGGTTTGGATTTTCCTCATTACTCCTCATGAGCTCACTGTGGGCCATGTGTGTTGGCAAGTCACAGATGTCACTCTTCACATTGCACCCCTTAGGTGGTCTCCAACTCTGAGTTCTCCATTATGCCCAGTGACTGATGGATATGCAACATGCTGCTCCGTGTAGCCCTCAGCCACCCTCCCAGAACTCTTATCTTTCAGACCTGCATGGCAGCTAGCCATTCTCTGTGCCCAGGCCCAGCGCTCTGCTTTTTTCACCTCAGAGTCTACCCAAAGATGCTAAGTACTTGGGGTAGGTGGAACCACAGTGCTTTCTCTTTGTGAGGTTCACGCCACAGTGAATCCTCAGGCCCATCCTTGTTGTAGTGGTGACAGGATTCCCTGTCTTTCTAGGCTGAGTCACATGGGCAACTCCCTGCTTGCCTGTCCTGGCCTCCGTGGGTGGCCCCCTGGATGGCTACCGGGTTCCAGCCACTGTGGATGCTGCTGCCATGACCACAAATATATAGACAGTTCCCTGGGATGCTTTTGAGAAGATACCCAGAAATCTCTGGAGGCAGTGGGGACTCCATTTCAGTTCCTTGAAGAGCCACCTCACCATCTTCCCCTGCAGTTGTACTGGCTTAGGTTCACCCAAGGTGCACAGGGCTGCAGGTGTTCCACATCTCCAACACTGCTTGACTCCCTCTTTTTCTGGTTTGTTGTTCTTTTTACCATGGTCACCTTAATGACCATTGCAAGTAGTTTTGCCTTGAAACCTTTGGTTTGAGACTTGCATTTCTCTGATAAATAGTGGTGCTGAACCCCTTTCCATGTTTGTGTTGGCTGTTGGTATGTCTTCTTTGGAAAAATATCTACTCAATTTCTTTGCCCACTGAATTGGGTTGGATTTTTGTTGTTTGGTGAGGTTGTGCTTTGAGGTGAGGTAAGCATCAAGTCTTCTGTTTGGCTTTCATGCACTGGTGTTAGTGGCCATTGCTGCTCTCTGGCTGACCTGTGGCTACACTGGTTGCTGTGGACAGTTTTTCTAATTCCATCATTCCTTCCCTATTTATCATCTGACTTTCCATTCTATGGAAAAGGCTTCTTCTCATTTACTTCTATTTATTTATATCATCATAGATTTTTCTTTTATGGAGTAAGTTATGATCTGTTACGATGGCTATGAATTTGAGGGCCCCAATGCCCCCCCCCAATTTGGACCCCCCCCAAAGTGGAAGTCCCTTAAAAGAATCTAGGTCCTGCAAACATGTCCCTGTTGCTCTCTAAGCACTGCTTTACTTACTGGCACAACCCGATTTTCAGGTTCATTTTATACTTTTCTGGCCACCCCCCAAATCAACCACCTGTCCAGAAGACATGATTCTTTTTATGGGAAATACTTTGAAACCACATTGCACTATGCAGATATACATCTATGTTTCCACATCTGCCCACATATGTTAAGAACCACTAATTCATAGAAAACTCCTCTCTCAGCCCAACATCACATGTCCATACTCCTTTTCTTTTCACATTTTCAACACCTTAACTGACATCCATTATCCTTAACATATATTTCTTGTTTAATGAACATCCCCATCTGGGAGTTCCTGAATCAGAGAATGTCATGCAGAAAACATTTAAGAGCTTATAACCCGAAGGTTCAAGTGGGCTTTGCTTAGGAAAACAGAGTTCTGTGTTCAGCTGACAAAGATGCTCAACTTGGGGCACTGGGGGTTTGACTGTACCCAGTGCTGGCACAGACAAATCGAGACACAGCACCACTGCATGTTCCTGCAGACATGGGACCAGCTGGAGGCCGCTTCTACCAGCGTCTGGGTGCTACATTGCCTGGTGGACATGCCACGCAGGTCCATGACGTGTATTTTCAAGCAGCCGCAGACAAGATGGAATATGAAGGGCTGGCCATTTAGAAATTAAGAGGAAAAACCGGTCACAATGAATACAGAGCCACACCCTTTCCCGGCAGGAATGTGGGAGTGTGTATATCCCATACCCACTTTGTGGAGTTGACAAAAATTCCAACAACTGACAATTTTCTAGGCCAGACAAAACCAAACCAAACCCCCAAAACCCAAACAAACAACTTGTAGGCAACAAACAAACCAAAAAACCCTAACGAAGCAAGAGCACCCCTTCCCACCCCCCAACCCCCATTCATGGGGTTAGTAGTTGATTCTGTTATTTTCATCATTTGAGCCATTTGGATGGCTTACTTGAGAGATCGAGCACAACGTCCAGCATCTGCACCTGGCTATCCTGCGGGGGGGCGGGGGGACCTTTTGTCCTGCGGCCCCACACTGAGGCCGCCTTGCTGCTAAGATTCAGACTAACTCCCTGTGTACCGGGCAGCTCCACAGGGCCTGGGGAAAGCTGCCCTCTTCTTTAAACACAGCTGAGCTCACACTATACACACTTGTCTAAATTATTTCCTTTCAAACATTTAATTCTTATAGTCAGCGTGTATAAACAGTACGCAGTGTCCATGAACACGCCAGAGACCTCCCTGCAACTGGCTGTGCAAGTTGCCCTCTGCTCTTGGACAATGAATGCCAGCAAAGCAGTGGCCTGTTAAGGCCTGCGGGGTCCTGGGGCTGTGAGGCGGGCCCAGCAGCCCTGGATCTGTGGGGCCCCACATATATGGGGTCCTGGGCCTGCAGGGTTCCAGGCCTTCAGGGTTCCAGGCCTGTAGGGACCCAGGCTTTTGGGGTCCCAAGCTTGTGAAGTTCTGGGTCTATGGAGTTCTGGGCCTGTGGGTTCCCAGGTCTGTGGGGTCCAAGGTCTGTGGGGCTGGCAGATGCCTCGCCCAGAGAGACCCTCTGCTTTTTTTTTTTGATAAATGAATGAATGATCTGGGGAAAGCATGCACATTCCCCAAGATACAAGGAAAGACAATCTTTCTTGTGTGGACTGGCATCCTCTGTCCCACCATCCCTTGTCTTGAAATATCTGTGGAATCCCTGAAACTAATTCTCACTTTGACAGGATTCTCTGTGGCCTCAGCTCAGCTATCTAGAGTTGTCAGCCCATCCCTGATTAAACTTGCTCTTCATTCTGTTCACTGCATGTTTAGCTGAGTCTCAAGGCAATGGCTCGGTCCAAGTCTACACCAAGAAGCTGATGTGAAATCAACTTGCTGTCTTTACTGTCAGGAAATCCTGCTAACATCCTGATGGACAAGGGGAAACCATTCCCAAAGCAGAGCATGTAAGGACTATACATACACGGACATTTGAACACATGGACGTTCATCCGCCATGCACAGCCAGGTCTCCTAAGTCCACAAAACCAGGTCTGTTGCAGGAAGGAGGCCCTGGCTGCTAGAACTGGAAGCTCTGCTCTCAAGGAGACTGGGTGCAGCTTTTACCTCATAAGCTGACAAGGAAATCCAGCTACAAATGGCTACACACCTCCTGCTTTCATCCACAAGACTGTCAAACCACTGAGCGCTGTCAATGGGCCAAGACGGTATGAGGTGCATGCTCACATGCTCAGGGTGGAAATGGAAGTGGGTGCTATGTCTGATGTAAATTGGCTTTTGTGTCTGTAAGATTAAAAACTCTAGGCCCACCTAACCGAATGGGGGAGAAAGTTGTTGCACTCCACTCAACTGGCAAGGGTCTAATATGTAAAATCCACAAAGAACTCACTTTAAGTTTAACAACTTAACAAAAAAAAAAAAAAACAAAGCAAAAACTTAGTCAAAAATTGGGGAGAAGAGCATAAAAGACACTTCTCCAAAGAAGAAATACAAAAAGCCAACAGTCATATGAAAAAAATGCTCAGCATCACTTATAATCAGGGAAATGCAAATCAAAACCACAAGGAGATACAATCTCACACCAGTAAGAATGATCTGTATAAAAAAACTGGGCAACAACAAGTGCTGGCGTGGATGCAGAGAAAAAGGAACACTCTTAGACTGTTGGTGGGAATGCAAACTGGTCCAGCCACTATGGAAAGCTGTGTGGAGTAGACTCAAGCTACTGAAAATGGAACTACCAATCAATCAATCTAGCAATTCCACTACTGGAATCTACCCAAAGGACACCAAAACACTAAGTCAAAAGAAAATTTGGTATCGTACTCGTGTGTTTACAGCTGCAGTGTTTACAATAGCCAGGATTTGGAAACAACCCAAATGTCCTAAAACCGATGAATGGATGAAAAAGTTACAGTATATTTACACGGTGGAATACTATTCAACAATCAAAAAGACAAATATAATGCATTTGTGATATCATGGATGGACCTAGAAGGAATCATACTAGAGGAATAAGTCAGAAAGAAAAAGAAAAACTGGATGGTCTCACTTATAGATGGGATATAGTGAAAACAAAGAAAAAGTGAAAACTAACAATGTGACAATAAAACTAAAGCATACAGCTAGGGAAGGGGAGGGCGGGAGAGGGAAATGAGGGAAGGGATGAGTACAAAAGATCAACATGATGGTTTATGGGTGAGAACCTTGGGGGAATACAGCAATGTAAAATATACAATAATAATAATGACAATAATAATAATAATAATAATAATAATAATAATAATAATAAGCCTAGACTTTTCTTTTTCCCTTGGTATAAAGCAATTTGGAAAAGACCACAAAGATTCCTAGCATTTCGCTATGAAAGCCTAGTACTGAGAATTCACCAAGGAAGCAACTATCAACTTCAGCCACAGAATTAAGCAGAGGCACATTGACCACAGGATTTTAAAAGTAGTAAAATATTGAGAGTGTCCTAAGAATCCAACAATAGGAAGCAACTCTTCTGTGCCTGTCTCTGCCTCTAGCCAGGAATTGTCCAAGATATCGGCCCAGGCATAGGCGATTTTTATTTCCAGATTTATCCTTTCCTTCACTTTTCAAATTCTCACGAAGTACATGTGTTTCTAGTCACAGAAACATTTTAAAAGTCTGGACCTTTTCTCTTCCCATGACTTTGTGCTATTTCTGACCTTTGATGAGTGTCTGCCTCAGCCATGAAGCACTTCCTGCTGAGCTTTCTTCTTTTACAGATCATCCCAGCCACCTGCAATCTTATTCGTCTCTTTTTGTTAAGAAATTTGAGGGTCAGGTTTGAGCCTTAAGTGCAGCATCTAAGTTGAACCTAAATCAGAGATTTTTACATATTCTTAAGACTTGCTTTCTATTTATATATTGCTAAAGAGAGGGAAGTTTTATATGCCCTTGACTGGAAAACATGAAGATGCAGACACAAGTGACAGCTGCACCTGCCTGCTCCTCAGGGAGGGGGACATCCCCAGAGGGATGGGGGAAAGGCTCCAGGTACCTGTCCTGGACCTACAGCCCTGTCTACACAGGCAAAAGCCCCTTGCAGTCTCCCCTCCTCTCCTGAGACCAGTTGGCTGTGCTCCAGGGCCTGGGTGCTAGGTCATGCCACTTCCTTTGCTCTTGACCTTGCTCCCCAGCCCTGCAGATGCGCCCATTCCTCCCCTCCAAATGGTCCAGCCTGCACCCCGGCCCACACATATTATTCTCCACAGGCAAATGCACCACCTTGGAAATGGTCGTCCCTGAAAATGATTTCTGAGGTTGGATTTAAAGGCAAAGATTCATCTTTTCTTAGAAAAACAAGAATATTTGGGTGGGAAGGACAATGACCCATTTCCACTCTAGTTTCTAGAGGCCTCTTTGTCCAAATCTCAACTCCTGAGTGCATTCCCACATCACAGCCAAGCATGGGGCTTCCAGCACCTCTGAGAGGGGGAGTGTACTAGAGCCAAGGGGGGAGCAGCATCTGTGAACCAGCCACCAGATGCTGTTGGCCACACGTGCAGCTGAGTAGCTTGTCCTTTTCCTTTCTCCTCTTCAGTGTTGAATTCTTGACTCAGGTTTAGACCACACAGACAGCCTGAGCAGGTCGAGGTCCAGCAAGTGACTCCACATGTCGGTCGGCGTTTTCCCACAGAGCTTTGTTTCCTGAGGTATTTGTCCGGGCTCAGAATGTGCCCGAAATACTACACTCGGATGGGAACATGGTGCAAGCTATGTGGGGATGAGCGGGCTGGAGCAGGCCTGGACCCGAAGGAGGAAAATGCGCGTTCAAAAGCCAGGCTGAGCACAGAGTCCCGCTGCAAAGTGAGTCAGGCACCAGCGAGTGGCCTGCCTAGGCACCAGGCCTTGTCCTTCTTACCCGCTCTTCATCGTGAATATTAGGAGCAGCCCATCCTGGACTGTTTCTGGCTCATTTCACAGCAGGCCTAGCCTTTTTCACCAGAGAGGTGCCACTGCCCACACGGCCCCAGGCTGGCGACTGCAGGTGGCCAGGCGCAGCTCAGCAAGGGAGATGAAGGGCCAGGAGAAGAGGCAGCTGGAGACCATGCAGGAGTCATGGGAGGGGTGGAGATGCAGACCCTGGCCCTCAAGGTTGCTGTGGGGGACAACCATCCCCAAGACCAGGGCTGGGGCAGGGGTCTTGTCCAACCACCTGAGGGGCAGGCCCAGCTGGGAGTGACCAGTTGACTAAGCCCCAGACCTCAGAAATGACCTTTGCTTTTCTAGAATGGACTCTGATTTGAGGCAACTAGTGTCTATTGTGGCCAATGCACTTTTCCCAGATGTTTCCAATGTTCTCTGCCCAAGTCAGCCCTGTTGAGTCAAACTGGAGCACTGCTGTCTCGAATGCCAGCTGGGCGCTCACACCTCCTCCTGCCTCTTGTCCTGCTCCTGGGGGTTTGATCTTGAAGGTGAGAGGGGGTAGAGCAGCTGGGCAATATGTGTGCAGTGTCTGTGTGCCCGTGGGTATGTGCCTGATGTGTACATGTATCCTTGTGTGTGTGTGTGTGCCCACATGGTGAGTGCGTATGTGTGTGTGGGTGCACAGGTATGGATAGGCCTGGGGGACACTGCTTTCAATCCACATGCATTCTGATGGAGAGGTTGCTCTTCATCCACCTGTATGCCGGATTTTCACGGACTTGAGTCCATGGTCTGTGGCCGGTTCACAGGCACAGGCAGCTGCTGCAGGAGAGGCGCCTGGTGCCAGAGTCAGGCCTGGGTCTCTGCTTTTTTCGGTGCTCAGTCTGAAGATGAGGTCACACTGAGCCACAGAGACCCAGCATGGATGACACCCTGGGCACAACAATTCCACCCACCAAGCCTGGACTGCTTCTCGAGGGAAAAATAGACTCGGATTTAAGTTACCATGTTTTGGGAGTTTTTATAATAGCTCAACTGACATCCAAGCTAGCATGAGTGGAAGGAGTGGTCAATCTGCCCATGTCTAGGCAGAGCGGTAGACTGGCAGATGTGTCCCACCAGGGACCCCAGGGAATGCAGCCTGCTCTGTGGATGCTGCAGGGGCAGCCAAGACTTGGAAGGGCATATTAGAGGCACAGGGTTTCTGTGGACACTGTAGCTGGAGGTCAGCAGCCCTGATTCAATAAGAAAAGTACTGGGCTCCCTGGGAGGGGGGGAGTGAAGCTCCTTCCTGCAGCAGGACCTTCTAAGAGGAGAGGTGGGGGTTACCCAAGGGGGATCCTGCAGCTCTCTGGGGACCCTGAGGTTAGTGCAGATGTTTGTGGGACTCAAACAGCCGGGAGGAAGGACTAGTGGATATGTTTGCTGACTGTTTGGAAGAATACAGTGCAGAAAAGGATGGAAAAATTCACCTCTCAGGGAGCAAGAGCCCAGCGCCTGCCCTTTTCTAGCCCACAGGCAGGCTTCACAGCAGACAGGCTGGACAAGGGGCTGGGCAGACAACAGACATGAAGGCAGCCGGCAAGACCCATCCCTCCCTGAACCTAACCTGCAAACATGCTGAAGTCCGGTGGCTGTGCAACCAGGTGGGGGCAGGCTCTGGGCCCTGCTGAGAACATGCAGCCCCCATTGTCAGAGAGGAAGTCTAGCTTGGCAGCCTGCCAGGGGGCGAGCCTGTGCCTGGGGTGGGTGGGTGGCCGGACGGCCTCCCAGGCCAGGCTGTGTGCAGTGTGGCCAGGCCTGGGGAAGGCGGCCAGCACCCCCACTCAGTATGCCTCCGGAAGCATCCCTTCCTTTCAGCTGGCCCGTCAGGAGAGGCGAGTCTGTGTAGCCTGCAGGCACCGGGGCGCATATCAATCACTCTGGCCAGGCGGCGGGCCCTTTCCTGGCTGCCTTTACAGCCTGGATGGCGCTTAGTTCATCAGCAGCCAAGGCTGGAGGCGCACCCGTTACCAAGTCTCTGGGTGGTGTGGCTTCAGCCCGCGGGGCGCCGAAGGCTGCTTGGCCCTCCCAACCACAGCCGACTAGTCAGCAAACATGTGCGGGGCTCAGATGATGTAGACTGGAGACCCCTGAAGAGAGCAGCCTCCCCCCCCAAGAGAGCAGCCCTCCTCCCACGCCCACAGGCAGGGAGCTCTCTCCACCACCCCAGGCTTCTCTTCACCAATACCCCTGCCCAGTCAGTTGCTAAAATGGTCTTTTGATGTAGCAAATTCAGATCTGTGGAAACACTCCTCTCTGGGCAGACCTGCTAACAGCTTGGTGACGTTTGTTCATTTCATTTTGCCTTTGTTTAACCCAGTTGTTCTAACATTTACTATTTCGCTTCTCCGTCCCATCTCTGCAGCAGACTGGTCTCACCACCTCACAGCTCTTGTTGGGGGGGGGGGGGACAGCAAGCCTTCACCCAGTTGACAGGCTTCTCCCTCGGGTGGGGGTGGTCAGAACCAGCCGTACCCCCAGCATCTGGGCATCTGGCAGAGATGGTCACTGCCCACCTGGACCAGACCTGGTTTTTCATGACCCACTTGTTCCTAAGAGAGTTCCTCCCTCAGCACACCTGATCTCCGATCTGCACATCAGGTCCCGATCTGCCCATGAGGGCACTGGCCCTGAGCCAGATGCTGTGAGCACTCTGACCTCTGGTGCAGTGGCATTTCTCTATCTGGATGCCTGCCTGCCGGAGCCCCGCCCCACCCCAGCCTGCCCCCACTCACCGGCCAAGGACGACACCACTACCACGCTGCCGTTGCTCTGCTTTAGCATGGGCAGGGCAGCCACGCTCAGGACCACGTAGCTCAGGAAGTTGACCTCCATGCTTCTGCGCACCATTTGGATGTCGTCTCTGAACAGTTCCATGGAGGTGATGGTGATGTGGTTGAGGATGAGCATGTCCAGCCCCCCTGCGAGGGACGTGGTGTTGAGAGGCTGGCTGGGCTGCCCTTGCCCCTGGCCCTGCTCCCAGGCTCCCTGGTGACCCCAGGGTGACAGCCAGAAGGGAGGAGAGGGCAGCCTCACCCAGAATGGAACCAGCTTTGGCCACAAACTGCTCTGCAAAGGCCATGTCCTCCATGGTGCCAGCCACGTAGTGGGCAGAGGCCGCACCCAGCTCCAGGCAGCGGGTCACCACCTGCGGGACACGGTGGCCCTGGTGTCAGTGGCAGGTTTTGCGGGGCCCATCTCTTAAGTAGTGGGGGCTTGTGGAGAGACACATAAGTGGGAAAGGGCCCAGAATCCTCACCTTCTGGAGCGTTTCCTTAGACCTCGCTGTCACTACCACATGGGCACCCATCTTCGCCAGATGGTAGGCAATCTCTTCTCCGATGCCCTTGCTGGCCCCTGTAACAATCACTCTCTTTCCTCGCAGCATCTCTGGGAACCCCAAGAGAAAGTGAGGACCAGGCCCAGCGTTAGCCGCAATGTTCCCCAGCCCTGCTCTGGATGTGGGCAGCCTGTTCTCAAGAGCCTGATCCAGAGGTCCTCCCACCACAGTCTTTCACCACCGTGCCCTGGCATGGGGGGTCTGGTTACTCAAGGCCAAGCCTCTCTGCTGTCTTTCCTAGAACCCCATGGACAGTGCTCAGAGGACAAGTGTCCAGCTGGAACGCCGCAGTGCCAGGCATTTCTGGGCTCATCCAATTTTGCTCAACTGAAACAAAATTCAGTGTTCCCCGAGCACGTGTGCCGAGACCCCAGGGCTTCCCTCACTCCAGCCATAACCCAGGCCCTGGCTTCCTCCCATTTTCCAGGCTGTACATGGATAGGCTGTCTGGGTAACTTGGGGATTCTGGAATTACCCTCATTTTTCTAGGGGAATCACTGCCCAGGAAAGCAAGGCCTATGTGGGAAGCTTTTGGCTATATCATCTCCCCTCCCCCCCACCCACGCCATTGCCCACAGCCCATTGTAGGACAGTGCAGGATAACAACTGGCTTCATAGGTCCCCCTTCTTCAGTCCCTCTGGGATCCCAGCCCTGAGGAACACCCCAGCACCCCTGTGCTTCTTATATCAGCCTCGGAAGTTAGTGACGTTGGTACTCACCTGGTCTGAACTCGTCATGTGCAGAATAGTAGAAGTAGGCCAAGAGGATGCCCAGCAGAGGAAGGAGACTCTTTTTCACAAGAGCCATCAGACAGGGAACCTGGCCGGGGTAGCCCTGGAGGACACACAGAGAGACAGAGAGAACCTACAGAGCGCTCCACAGCCTCCCAGGCAGGCGGCAGCCTCTGAATTGTGACATCAGGGACGGGGGAGGCTGGAGGAGTCTCGGCAGCGCTCGCCAATTTCCCCGTCAGAGCAGCGATTGGTTTTGGGTGGGATCCCATTTGTCCCTGGCAGCCTCGTGGTGGATTTCATAATGGACAATGTTTACTCCATTTCATTGAGCAAGAAGAGACTTCCAGATGGCCAAGCTCACGACGGAGTGAGACTGGGTTCCAGAGCATCCGACCCCAGCCCATCCTCCTTGGAACCCCGTCTGCGGCCCATTGGCCGCCTCTCAGAAGCGGAACGTCAAGGGCAGAGAGAGAGCGTGTGCAGGGCTCCCGGGGAAATGTGAGTAATAGCAAGAGAGCCGATTCAAGCCAAATCTCACTCTCAGCCCCACCTCCCAGTCGGAAGCAATTAAAAATAACAGCACAAAACAGAAAAATAAGCCTAAGAAAAAATGTGCACATCTTGGGGGAAAAATAAAAGCAAATGAGCTCTGTGAGCTTCAGGTCCAGCGACAAGTGTCAGCACCCAGCACAGGAGCGGCCAGCAGTCGGGACCCAGGCGGTGGGAAGCCCAGGCCCTGCATCAGGTTGAGCTCTCATGGCTTTAGCTGCAAGTGGAGGAGACAGATGGGAGCTGCAGCTCCAGGCCTGGGAAGGCAGCTGCAGGACTGGGGAGGGAAGGGGGCTGTGCAGAAGGGGTCCAAGCCATGGCCAGAGGGCCGAGGGTGGTGGTCACCCCTGGTCACAAATAATTGATCTGGAAGTACAAAGATCTCCACCTGGCTAGATGGGGGCCGGAGTCCATTCTCAGCGACCCCCAGAGAGAGCCCAGGAGATGCCACGGTGGAACTTTTCTGCTTCAAACCAGCAGACGGCAGACCGAGGCAGAAGTCTGAGGTGCCCCCAGAGCCAGGCAGTCAGGGAGATGAGCTTACATGGGCCCGTGCTTCAAGGAAAGGGGCATTTCTTTATTCTTCACTATGTGGAGAAAAGACGGATGCAAGATGATTTGTGGTACGTAGCGAAAACAGAAATGAGTACAACAAAGCAAACTTTGGGGCCACAGGACCTGTTTGTGGTTCCAGGAGGGGGGTGGTTAGTTCAGGAAGGGGGATCGGTGGTGTGGAGAATGGTGAGGCCTCAGGGCAACGGGCACACATGCTGACCTATGGAACCCCTCCTCTGATAGCAGGAGGATGCTCCAAGACCTGCCTCAGAACAAGGAAGAGACCCTCAGGGCTCAGAGGAGGTGAAGTCCTTGTCAACAAAGGCCGTCAGCTAGGAAGTTGAGTCCAGAAAGCAATGAGGCTTAGAAGGGCTGCTTGCAGTTGCAGGACCAGAGGGCAACAGCAACATGGCAAGAGACCCAAGAGGGGATCCCACCGCCAGCACTACAAAAAGGGCTGTGCAGTTTGAAAAAGGCTCTCAGGCGTCAGAAGCATGTCACCGACCAGCTCTGAGCTCTGGGGCCGCCAAGCTTCCTTTCCTTGCTGCCACCTATTAGTAGTAAAACTAGAGGAAGCCGTGAAATGCTGCTGTCAGATATGACAGTGCTGAAGTGGCAGGGAGTGGGTGGATGGGAAGCCTTTCCAGAAAGGGAGCTGGTTGCATGGTGACCAGAAGCGGAGACTGGAGAGCAAGCCCGGCAGAAGCCGCAGAGACCAACACCCGGCCATTGTCGATTGTTGCCGGAGGAGACATGAAGCCTGACATTGTGCTGCCTCAAAAGACACTTTTCAGCCCAAACGGACATGCGCGCAAACCCCACAAACAGATGAATCACGAGGTGACCTAATGGCTATTGTTCCCATGCCATGGAGTCCCTGCCCGGTGTGCAGCCACACCGGGTCCTGGAGGACAGAAGGCTTAGCGGTGCCCACCATGGTGGGGCAGAAAGGAGTTAAGCATTACTGACTAAATGGGGGCTGGGAGAAAGGAATGTGGAGTTGGCTGATGTTCACCGGCCCCTGGGGGCTCAGAGGTGGACAAGGACCAGCAGCCTTTCTTCCTGATAACTGGGTTCCCTGCTGGCCCACGAGTCCCCAGACGGCCTCAGCATTCTGCTCCACCTCAGCATTCTGCTCCAGGTTCGTCTGGCAAGCCTGTCTAAATAAGAGACTCAGGGAGAAAGTTAGATCACATTCGTTTTTTCTTTCTCCTCTTCAGCCTCTCAAAGTCTGAAACCAATTTAACCCTTTAACCTTGGTTTCCCATCAAGCTAGAAAGGGAAGCACCAGCAAAGTGATTTGCAAGGGACTAGAAAAAAAATCCTTTTTTTGTTGTTAATGGGCATCAAAGAGTGCCAGGTCCTGGGGGCCATGTACCTGGGGGTCAAGGAACCTGTGGGGGTTAGGGGGCTGGCGTTCTGTCTGAGCGGCTCTCCCATGCCCACTTTGAGGAGCCCTTCACTTTCTTAAAATTGATGGAAGACTATAAAGAAATTTTCCATATGTGGGGTTTACCTCTTGACATTGGCAGGGAAGTGTCAGAAATGTAAGCAGATTTGTTTGATGCGAGAACATGTTCGTAAGCAGCCCTAAGCTGGTGTCAGCACTGTCTTGTACCTTGGGGAAACTGTGGTACCAGCAGGCGAATCATGTTTTAGTCCAGTCATGGAAATATGTGGCCCTTTCACCAACTCCAGGACCCCTGGGACCAGAGTCCCTGCAGGACTGCCACCACTGACCTCTCTGAGTCAGGCACTCCTGGAGGACATGAGCTGAGTGCCCTTGTCTTGTCCCTTGTCCCCCAGGAGGGAGCGAGGTTCCTGCTGTTGCTATAGCAACGGGCTGGCATCCTGCCTGCCTCCTTGACCATCTATAGGTCTGAACAGGCTTGGGGCTTAGAGCACTTTGAACGTAGAGTGGGCTTCTGGCGTTTGACCAGGAGGACCAATGCTGCGAACTGATCCAGCACCTGTGGGCAGGAGAGGGTCTCCCAGGAGGGACAGTCCAGCTGTGGGAGGACACGCAGTGGAGGTCCCACCAGCAGCCCTCTGGGTGACTGGGGACCTGAGGGCCGGGGAAGGGGTCAGCGCCAGCACTAGCATGCCAGCATCAGCAGTTAGCTAAGCGAGTGGACGCCTGGTATGGGGAACAAAGTTGTAGAGTCCCAAGACAGTTCCCAGTCTGTGCTCTCCCTGAGACATTTACCCAATGTCCAGAGACCAGTGAGGCTCTCAGCACACCACCAGAGGCCCCAACTCCTTCCTGTCTGCACCCCTTGTGGCAGGCTGGGGCCTGGATTGAGGCCACTTAAGTCCGGGTGTGGCTTCCTGAATCCCATTCCAGCTTTGGAAACATCTGTCATTTTAGACCATTTTCTCAGCACCTTGGACTCCGATTCCCACTCTCCCCCTCTCATCCTCACAGCGGCCCTTTCACCTGACCCACTCTTGACAGGTTGTGCCCTCATCTCACCCAGGGAACCTGGGCTCTGAGAGAAGGCTACAGAGCTTGGAGAGCTGCCCAGAGATGCTGCCTGTCTCTGCCTGGTTCCTGGGTCAGAGTGGGGACCTGGGTGGGCAGACAGCCTGGAGAGAACCCTGGGCAGTGGGAGCCTAGGCTGGGCACGGCCTGCTGGGCATGGCCTGCTGGGTGGGCTCTGAACCAAGGTGGCCGTTTGCAGGCTCTCCCTGGCAGATGCTGTTGAGCAGGCACAGGAGGAATAGCACGTGCAGCCTGGTGAGCCTGGAGGTCAGAGGAACAGGAGGTGGCAGTTAGGGGGTGCTGAGTTGGGAGTGGGGGGCTACACCATCTGGACCCACTCCAGATGGTGGGTCCTACCCCAAGCAGCTAAGCAGTGCCTGGGACACCAGACTTGGCATTTCCTGCTCTCGTGGTCACAACCCTGGGTGGGGGCCGGGGTCATGGGTTCGGTGAACAGAAACACAGGAGGAGAGTGAGGAGTGACTCCTTCAAGGAGGGTGGTGATGGGCCGACATGGGTCCCACTGCCCAAGATGAAAAGTGCTCCCCAAGCCTGGCAGGATGCACAGGATGCACACCTGTGGGAGCAGCCAGCCAGTGGGGTGGTGTGTCTGTGGCTGAGTTAGTCGGTAATGGCCGGGCTGTCCTGGGGCCTGGCCTGAGGTGGGGAGGAAACTGAGCAGGACACTCCTCCCCATGAGGAAGGAAGGAGGGACCCTGAGTTGACTCTGTGTATGGAGTAAGGGCAAGGGTCGTGGGCTCCTAGAACATTCTATACAGAGGTAGAGTGCTTGCGAGAAGTATGAATCGAATGGCTTATTTGGGAAACCGTAATCCTTTCATATGGTAGCACCCCCAAATTTGAAGGGGTGGGTGCAGTGAGAAGCATATGAGGGTGGCAGGAACCCCTTGTGTGGCCTGAAGGACGCAAGTCTGTGATATGCATTGTCATGTCCGTACCCACCCCCCTCCCCCGCCTCTACCTTTAGGTTCCCTCATATCCTTATATGGAGAATTCTGAGCTGCCTGCTCCCCCTCCCTCAGCCCTTCACCCTGCTGGGTGGGTCCTCCAGCAGGCCCCTCTGCCATGTGTGGGTGCTACTGACACTGACCTGGCTCTTGCGCTTGCTGCCCCTGCCCCCAAACATCTGCTTCCCTTGGCTTCATTCCCAGTATGTCCCTGGTTGCCTCTACCCTTCAGGCCTCCTCTCCCCCAGGTTCCTTGACCGTTGTGGTCTGTCCTTCCTTGCCTGTCATCACTGAGCGAGCCCCCACCCCCTCCTTGGCCCAGCACTGCTCCCATCCCCAAACCTTCAACATCGCCACGTCAACCTCTGTGAGCCAGCTGATCTGACCGCCCTCCCCGTATACAGACGTCACCTCCTATGAAATGTGCAGGCCAGTGAGCTCAGCAAACTCACAGAGAGGGCAGGCTGACCCACGACCCAGCCTGGAATATTTCCGTCACCCTTAGAGGGTTCGTCTTGCCCCGTCTCAGCCCCAGCAGTCCGCCTTTCTGTCCTTCACATTGACGGAATCCCAGAAAACCTGACCGTCTCGTCTGAGGACCTCGGCCCTATAGTCGAGTTCCGCACCAGCTGAGCCACAGGTACACTCAACGGGCACATTGCTCTCACCCTTGGGTGTGCACCTGATGGCACTGGGTGTGAGGACCACGGGAGGGGCACGGCCAGTGCACCATGTCCCACGTGAAGACTGCTCCCCCCGTCGCCAGGGACATTGCAGTTCGGCTGCAATGTCTGGCCCAACCAGTGTCCTCACCATCCACGCAGCAGTCAAGCAGCCCAGAAACTCTGCACTTCCCTCTCCACAACCTCCATGTACTCCACATCCAGGACTGTCCAGGTTTAGTCAGTTCTGCTTCCTACATATCCCTCGAGCTGCTACCCTCTGCTGTTCTCTCCTTTCTGCCTCTAGAGCTGCTCCTGGTCAGTGCTAAGACCCACCACAGAGACCCCTGCCAGGACCACCTCCCAGCCGGCACCAACATCCTGAAGGTTTCTCCCCACGGAGATTGTTGCTTCTCAGCTTCTTCAACCCATTTATTAAAAAAAAGAGGTTGTGAAATAGAACCTAGGAAAAAATTAGGAAACCCTAGATAAGCAATGAAGCCTAATAGCAGAGAGAACCATGTGGACAGATCACCCCCTGAGAGGCGGCCACCCGACTCTGTAGGAGGCCCGTAGCCTCTCCCACGTCCTCACTCAACTGCCCCTCCTGCCTTGGGATGAACGCCAGCCTCGTAGTTTAGCATTGTGAGGTCCAAAGACATTTCAAAATCCTTCCCCCACCCCACTCCTTCTTCCTCAGCAGTTCCCAGCCTCCCTTAGAACCCAAGGTGCTCCCCAGACATACGGAATCTCCTCCTACCCAGGCGCCACCCCAACCCAGTCTGCCCACCCACCATTCTCAGTGTTGGAGGCCAGGGTCCATCTGCCTGACCAGGGCTTTTGTGGCCATTAAGAAGGGGTCCTATAAAGCCCAACAAATGAGGTGTTGGCAGGTAGACAACCAGTCTAGAGCAGATTGTGTGTGACAAGGGAGGTCAGCCTTGGGGCAAGTGACTCCAGCGACTCTGGTGGGTTAGGTGGTCTTCCCGGGCAAGCTGGCACTTCAAGGTGGACAACAGGCAAGGGTGTGGCGTGAGTAACCCCCTGTGCAGCCGCTGCTCTTTGTACATGAGGGGCTTGTCATTAGCACCCTCGGGTCTGGCAGGAGAGGAGCCCAGAAGCAGGGTGAGGAGCAGCTATGCCAGAAGGCCAGGCACGCTTGGGTCTCAGAGAGAAGCAACTGCAGCTTGGAAGCTAAGTGGGGAAGGGCAGACAAGAGGGGCCAGCACCACCGGAGGTTCAAGGGGCTTCTGGAGCGGCATGAGGGGACCCGGCTGGGGAGGTGGGACAGGAGGAAGGGAGCTGTGCCAGGAAGGGAGCTGTGCCAAGCTTCACTCATGCTGTTGGACCTTTTCCCAAATTGTGGAGCTGAGCTGTGCTCACACCGTGGCTTCAGTCGTGGGAAGAGCCTGCGAAGCCCAGGGTGGGGTTGTGGGCTGGGCTGCAGGGCTGGGACAGCCCCAGGAACAGCCGCCTGGGAGGGAAGAGAAGGTGTCTACGCAGGAGGCCAAGGGCCTCAGCCAACTTCTACCGGCAGAGGGAGCCCCAGGGCTGGGAGCGAGGCTCAGAGGGCTTAGGGACCCAGGGACCAGGGACGGTGAAGGGAAGGGGGTGGGGGGACCCACACGCCACACTCCTGGCACGTACCAACGCAGCACATACATCAGTTCTTGCCCAAGGGGTCCCCCACCTGTGCCACTCAGTGGTCTGGGGGTCTTGGGGCTGCTGCCAGGCCCCATCAGGGCCTGAACTGGCAGGGCTAAGACCCAGGTCTCTGGCTCTCATGAGGTGCTGAGTGATCCTGATGTCCCCAGGGATATCCAGGTTGGGCCTGCATGGTCAGGTTAAAGGGAGGACTGACCCCAGTGGGCACGGGGGTGGATATCAGCTCCAGAGATGCCTACTGCGAGGCTAAGTCCTCTCTGCTCTGCTTCTCATGCACAAGTCTGATGACTATGGACACATGGTATGGAGGTGCGGGGGGGCAGAGGGTCAGCAGGACTGACCTTCCCACTGGACAGCAGCCAGCCCCACCCCCACTCCTCCCGGTTTGCCCAGGCAATCTTTTCCTCAAGTCTCATTTTCTCTTCTGAGAACCAACTCCACAGTTTTGAACAATATGCTTTTAACGCTTCTGCCTTGACTCTGCAGGCTCAGGCCTCACTCCCTGAGAATGCTCTTCTCACACACGCCGTTGCTGCTGCCCAACCCTATCGGCTCACAGCGTCCCTGCATCCAGTGCCAGGGTTCCCACAGATGGCAGGCGGCACTTTCCTTTTATGCTGTCCTCCTCTGGGGCCCTAATAATCAATTCCTTTTCGTTGACCAATTGTCCTGGTTGTTCATGGTCTCCCCACCCCTGACAGCTGACCTGGGATGAAGGAAGGGGGACACCTCTTCCTGGGGCTGTCCTCTGGGGTGCTGTACCTGAGGACCCTGACAATGGGACACTTGTACCTCCCTTCAGCCACCTGGGGCCCCCAAGTTCCTCTTGCTCATTTTGCTTTCCTCCTGAATGGAGTGTGGCTGTTGAAAGGTGGTTCATGTTTATCATCTCGTGTGGGTGCTAAGCAGACCTGGGCCAGCAGGAGGTGGGTGCACCTGCGGCTGGGCCTCCTATGATCTCCTGAGTCACACAGGTTGGGAAGGTCCCGCTTGGCGTGGACGTGGTGTATCACTCCGGGTGGATCAGGAACCTTCACTCCCCACCTGTGCTGTATGAACTATTTCTCTCTTGCTGGAATTTTTGGGGTGCATGTCTCCTGGGGCTCTCCTATTCCCAGTGATGGACTTGGGGAGAACTTTCTTGCCTGCAGTGTTGGGCACCAGGAGTCCTTTCATGTGGGGCATTCAAATCTTTCATTTTGAGGCTTTTTCTTTATCTGGTTAGTATTGTCCCTTTGTTCTCAGCCTGCAATCTTTCTCAGCTCCCAGCTCCTGGGAGATGCCTCTTACTTTTGTCCCACTTTCTGGGAGCTGTTGATAAATTCCTCTTCCAGTGCTTCATTTTAATATTTAAATTTCCAGTTTTTATTTCAAAGGGGTACTTGTTCATGTCTCCCCTTAACTCCGGGAGGAGACTCAGGTCTCAGGTGGTTGCTTGAGGATTCCTTGAGTCTCCAGGCCCCTCCGCAGGGCTTTCATTGTCGGTGTTCAGGCCTCCACCCCCTGCCTGGTGATCCCAGCCCACCACTAGGCTGCTGGAAGCTCCTGGGCAAAGTGGAGGTGGCTCTGCTGTAGACCAACCTCCAGAGTCAGGGAGTCCCACTGGAGCCCCCATATATCAGTATTTTTCCCCCAGGTCGGGTTCCCCAAGGGCTTGGCTAGACTGGGCTGAGAGGTGTAGTCCCTCTGGGGCACAGTCCGCCTGAGGGTTGGGCTGCCATCCAGCGTGGAGTTTTGCTCTAATCCTTCGGTTTCCTGCTCTGGTGTACCTGGTACCTGGTGTTTTTCCAGGAAATAAAGTTCTCTTCTTCCATTGCAGGGGGGCAGAATGAGCCCCAGGGTGTCTTCCTCCAACCTGTCTACCCCTCTGGCTCCCTGAAATCTGCTGGCACTGTCTCCTGCTGGCTCCATGGTCACGTGTCCAGGCCTGTCCATTCCCCGCAGGTCCAGAGGGTATTGGTATCCCTGAACCACTCGCTGTGGCCTCACCTGGCTCTACCTGGATCGACATGACTAGTGCGTTTCATAAGGAAGCACAAAGGAACACGTTTGTTCCACTGCCATGTCTCACCTGAGGAGCTCGTTGGTGTTGCCTGCGGGTTTGTGATGAGAGGGGCTTGTAATGGGGTCCCTTCTCTCCCACCGACAGCCCAAAAGTCAAGAACACAGAAGTGAGATAATTTTCATTAGATCATTTCAGTGAAAGAGAAGGAGGGGGTGTATGGCATTTGTTCCATCCTCCATGTTTTCAAATTTGGGAGGTACTCCTACAGGCCCAAAATTTTAGGTGGCAGAAATACCTGCTGGACCACCTTGGTGTCCTTGGGGGTGGTGTGAGTCTGTGGGAGGCAGTACCTGGAAGCAACACACCATGTCATCGTGGTCACATTCAGAGTGGGGTGCGGGATGCTGTCGACAGACTGACTTATGGGGAGGGTACCACTGAGCTCAGGAGCGAAAGGGAGCTGGGACCATGGTGATGGGGAGGTGCCCCACAGGAGGAGGGTGGGAGCTGAGCCAGAGGCTGAAAAGAGCAACCAGCAGAGCTTGTTATGCCGGGTCCTGGGACGTGGAGGACACTGCCCTGAACTATGACTCCTCGTGTGTTAGGGACGCGGTCCTGGGTTTCTTGACAGATAGGCAGACACCACGGGTCTTCTGAGGGAGGTCAAGTAGGATCTCAGCCCCCCACTGGGAAGCTCTGAGGTCACATAGGGCTGCCGGCTCCACCTCTGGAGCCCTGAGACAATCATATCACATTCTTCCAGTTGAGCCTTCGGCACCTTTCACCTCTCCAGTCCCCTTAAGCAGACTCTGGGAGAGCTCATCTTCAGGGACTTCCTCCCTGCCCCTGCTTCTGCAGGATTACCTGAACATCCTTTCACCCGATGCTTTGTTTAACCAGCAGGTGCCATGGGGACAAGCTCTCAGTCCTCCAGGTAGTCCTGGGACATCGGAGTGTTTCCCCACAAAGCTCTTGGGTGCCAAGACCAGGGATATGAGCTCTGGGTCCCCTCCATCATCGGCCCCCAGCCATCTGCCGGAGATGTGAGTTGGATAGCTTGTCTTGCTGGTCTCTAGTCCTTCCCCTGGTCAGCTAGAGGGAGTCAGGATTGCCTTTCAGCTCAGGAACGGCTTGGGGAAAACTGAGTGGAGCTGCTGACATGCATATAAAGAAAGAGGGCTTGGGGAGTTTATTTTCCTCTCACCCTAAAGAGGGAAAGGCAATTCCTTTCCAATCTTGGCAGCCAGCAGAGGTGAGAGTCTTCCCTCTCTCCTCCCTGTTCCCGCCCTCTCTCTGCTTCTCACTCCAACTTACTCGCACAAACCCCAAGGAGAAACACCATACTAAAAACAACACCCTACCAGGGTGTCCCTGGGGATGCTAAGTTCTGCTGGAAAAGTTGGGGGCGCCAGGCGCTTAACAGCCAACTGTCGTGAAAACTGCAGATGCTTCGCGAAGCTGCCTGGCGCTATTTTAATGCTTCTTTAGAGCTGATCAGAAGCCAGCCTTCTGGATGGTACTTCCGTGGTGGTGAGGAGGGTCAGCACAGGTGGGGTGGAGATGGCACCGCCAACCTCGCCGAGGGCCCCTGACTCTGTTCAAGCCTTCCCAGCTCCTGGGGTGGGCATCCGGAGGTAGGCAGTGGGCTTCAGGGCCAGGCGAGCAGCGCAGAGGAGTCTGGCCTCCTCCAGGCTCTGCAGCCCAACAGTGATGCAGCCCTCAGCTCCAGGTCTGTGGGAGTGTGTACGGGGGGCCTCCAGTGGGTGCTGGCCACCCGGGTGCCTGACTCTTGCCCAAGCACGCATGCCCTCTGTCATTGCTTCCAAGAGCTTTTCAAAACTGCTTATGACCTGCACACTTGGAATAATTTTAAGGTGCAGCCATTTTTTTGCACTGTTTTTGCAACTTTTTGGTTCCAACTTAACTTTCTATCCCAAATGCTGAGGCCGTGGTGCCAGGGACAGCACCCGCTCCCATCTGCGCCACAGATCCCTCCCACGCACCTGCACAGCACTGCTGGCGGCGGCTGCGGACCCACGCACCCACCGAGCTCTCTCCTCGGCCCGGCCCTCTGGTTTATTCCAAGACACACGATTTCAGGGCGTTTCTCGGAGGCCCGCCAGCCGCTGGCAAACATGAGAATGCAAGAAAGGCCTTACCTTGAGGTTTCACCCAGACTTCACTTCTCTTTATTGATGTTCTTCGTCCTCTTGCTTCGCTTCTCCTTCTCCCTCCTCCTCTGCTTTCCTTCCGTTTCATCTCTCTTCCTCTGCGGTTTCCCACTCTTTGGGGAGGGGCATAATTTCCTGTTCGAAGTTGGTTGGTTTCTGGGAGGAGCCTGGAGACCTGATTTAGGGCTGGAACCAGCTGGCCTGCCACCTGATACAAGAAGGTGAAACCCAGGCCAAGCATGATGGTTTTCATGCTTGGATGGAGCTTGTAGCCAGGAGGCACTGAGAAAGGACATCCTAAAGGGAAGTGGAGGGTTGGTCTCCAGTGGCGGGCACCCACTCACCCCGGGAAGAGGGCCCAGTACTGGGAGGTGGTCTTGGCAGCCTAGAGACTTCCATGGCAGCTGTCAGCTCCAAGCACTCGGCGCACCAGGCAGAAACTGCTCCTGTTTAGCGCGCTCTGACCCCAGCTTTGCCTCAGCGGGAAGCGCTGGAGCCAGAGCTGGATTGGGGGAGATTTTCCTTCCCAGATCTAATGGACTCGGGGAGGCCTGTGTGCCCACACATCTCAAAGGTCAGCTCCTTCTGGAATCATCTCTGTGGCCTGTAGACCCCTGGGCTGGTCCTGTCAGTGGGAGTGTGATGAGGTAGGTGGCAGGAGGTCTTGAAGGATTTAGAGTCCCATAACGGGGATATCATTCCAGCCTGACCCTCCCCATGGCCTCCTTGTAGACAGTGCACTGGACAAAGATTCCAAATTATAGACCAAATAAGAATGAAAACAGACCTCAGGAAACTTCCAAAGAGTATTCTGGAGTAGACCCAAAAGTTGATACAAAAGAGACTTTTTCTTCTTTTCATCAGGGGACCACATGAGGAAAAAGACTGACAGTTTAAAAATACCCAGTGTTGGCTAGGTGTCTTCAGCGGGCTTTAGAAAGTAAGTCAGCTAGGAATCAATAGCACTCAGCTTCTCTTGACCCAACGGCTGGCTCTGGGAAGGAAGAAAAACAAGACTGAAAAGTCTCTCCTTTCAGAATCGGGAGCCTGGGGTTAAGGGTGCTTGAGGGCACTGCGCTCAGATGGCCACAGAGAGCCAGTGACCCTCACTGGCCAAAACGGAAAGATGAGTGTCCAGAGTGTGCCGGGGCACTTCCCCGCAGGAGGCAGTGCCCAGCCCTCCTCCCACTGTATGTCCCTGACCTCAGAGATCAGTGTGCCGCCCTGCCACACTCTTCCCCCAGGCCTCAGCCCTGAGCTGAGCACACAGTGGGGACTCTTGAAATGTTTGTGTAACCGTGAACTGATAGATGGGAAGGTGACTCCCAGTGGCACAATGTTGTCCATGCTTCAGTCCAGCAGAAGGAAGACCTTGGATGGGCTGTGACCCCACCAGGTCATGGGATTAACTTCCTCCCTGTCCAGGAATCTTCAAAGTCTGCTCGGAGGCTGTGCATCCCCAAGGAACTTGCTGTGTTTGAGGGACTCTGATTTCTTAGTGATCTAAGGCAGGCTTCCTCGCACTCCTGGCAAGAGGTGCTTGATGCACTGATTTTCAAGCCACATAAAGGAAGTCTTTTTCACTGGGCTGCACTGACCCGATATGGCAGCCCTCCCAATACCATGTGTGAAGTTGCTATAGCTTGTCTTCTTCAGCAGCCCGATCTACCACGCAGTACATGGGCAGCTTCTGGACGTCCATCTGCCAAGCCACCTGGATAGAAGCAGGTTTATTCATCACCAAGGTCTCTCTTGAAATCCAGGCCTTTGGGACACAGACACTAGACTGTGTCTTCCTCCACTGGCCCAACCCTTGCTCAAACTCCTGTCCTACTGTCTCAGCTCCATGGCAGCCATAGCCCCAACCAGTGTGGCTGCCACCCCATGTCCTGGGTGCTGGTGGAATTGCCCAGCTGAGGACCCATTGCTGTCCTATGCAGGAGGGGCCTGGCCTCATGTACTCACAGCCAGACTGACTCTTGTGAGGCAACCTTGACATTATGACTCTGAAACTATTAGGCAAATGCCTTTCCCTAGTCTTTTTGTAACCAGGGGTTTCTCAACCTTGGCCTACTGGCAGCTGAGACCAGGAAGTACTTTGGGGGGCTGTCCTGTCACAGTAAGCTGGACCAGCACTCCCTACCAGTGGTTGTCCCTCCACCAGACAACCAGACAGGTCCAGGCATTTTCAGCTCTCTCCTGAGGGAACTGAAACAACCCCCTCCCCTCCCTCCCACCTTGAGAACCGTGTCTCAACTTTGTAAGCAGATTGATTGAGCAATCTGGTGCTTATCAAGAACCCATTTGTCCTGGGCTCAGTTTCTCAGGTTTGATTTCTCTGATCCCTCAGAGGAAGGTGTGGTGTCTGACCCCTGGAGCGCAGTGGGAGACAGCACTTTCTCTGGTGCACACCTGCCCAGAAATTCCTATACTGAGTCACCCAGGGTGAGACCCAGAAGGCCTAGTCTTCAGGATCCGGAACAAGAGGTCAGTGAAAACAGAGGTTTCAGTAGCTCAGACCTGATGGACTGGGCAGTGAGCAGGTGCAGGCGTGATGCATGACCTCTCAAGCTAACAATACACAGTTTTCTGTGCTTTAGGCAAATGTGAAACGGGTATAGGCACATCAAAAAGTTATAAAATAGTCATTGCATCCTGAGCAGGAGACTGTTGTGGGGCGTGGCACTTGGTGGGAGTCTGAGGTCACACCTCTTGGGAGGCTTATGATTTCTGGTGCCATGAGGACTCGGGGGAGGGGGGATCCAGGTAGGAAGGCAGCATGAAGAATGAAGAGACTCGGTGGTCTGAGTGGGCAGGTGCCAGGTCCAAGATGGAAGCAGACCTTGAGGTCATCAGGAGATTCAGAGGAGGCCAGGAGGAAGGCCCCACACTGCAGGACTGTGAGAGAGGGGCTGGCACAGGAGGTGGCAGTCTGTGACTGTATGGCAAGGAAGATGGACGTAATAGGAAAGGCATTTGGACAGGAGACAGGCATGCCTGAGGGCTTTGGACAGTTGGGGTGAGGTGGCCTCTAAATAAAGGGCAGCATCTCCCAGTTTGGAAACTAGGAGAGCAGCTGCACCCACACTCTCCCTTGAAGTGGGTCTCCTTCCCCCTTGGAGCTCCCCCCACTCTGATGGCTCTTCTGATGGCTCTTCTGCTAGCTGTGGTGAGAGAGAGCATTTGATTGGGGTTCAGGACCAGGGACAGAATGGGAGCAGGAGATAATGTGGAGGAGCAGAGTGGGGAGGGGGAGGGGGGACCCAAGTGTGGCCAGCAGCCCATGGCCTGTACTGTCAGATGTGTGGCCCTAATGTCTGTGCCTTGTCATTCCACCAGGAGGCTGGTAGCAGGCAACATACCTTACCTGCCCTTTGCAGAGCTAGGGTTGACAATGGCATTTGCTCACCTCTCGGAGGCTGAACCAGTTATTTCCAGGAGTTGGCTGGGTCCTGGAGAAAGGGGACTCAGGGCAGGCAGGTAGGACAAGGAGCCTTTTCTCCTGAGAACTACTCTGTGTTAGTGAGAAGGAAGGCCATGTAGAGCCAGGTGGCCCATCTCCAGCCAGGCACCTCCCTCTCTTCCTCCTTTCTTTCCTTCTCTCTTACTCTTCTTCTGTTCCCCATTCCCCCACCCCCACCCCTGTCCCCAGGAAGAAAGGTGTCTCTGCAGGGAGCCTCGGATGCAGTGACTCTGCAGGGGCCTCCAGGGCTAGAATGAAGTAGCCTTCCCGCTTGCTGCTTAGAAGCTGACTTTGAGGGACTTATACACAAGTGTCTCATCCCACAGCCATTATGGCTCTGTGAGCCATTATCTCACTGTGGACAGTACCCAGCAAGGCCTTGTCAGAGAGCCAGGGCACCCTGAGCTCCAGGAAACCGCCCTCCTGCTCAGATTCCGCACCCACGAGCCACCCTCCCTGCCACCCACCCACTCTCCGTGTCCCCAGGAAGCAGACGGGGAGACACAGTATAAAATGTGTTTATTTCAAAATGCAAAATGATGGTCTTCGTAATAATAATAATATAAAAAGTATTTCTCCTCCCTCCACCCTGGTGCACGGGGGAGGCTGCACACAGCACGTGCAGAGCTAGGTGGCGTTGGGCTGGTCGCCCTGGGGTGCTGCACAGCAGCAAACGCGATGGACTCCCGGTGGATCCCTGCAGGTCTCTTCTAGAAGTCAGGCTTCTCTGGGCCTCTCTCCCTCCAGCTGTTTCTCTCCCTGGCTGCTGGCTCTAGGAGGCATGCTGCCGGTGTGCCAGGGCCCTGCCGCCCAGCGCCGCCTCCAGCTTGCCTTTCTCGGGCTGCACGGTTGTCCTCAGGCCAGGGGGCTCGGGGGCAGCCTGCAGAGTGGCCAGGGCTGCCTCCTGCTCCTGCAGGTGGCCTGCGGCTACAAAGGGGCTGCACACCGTCTCCACCAGGCCGAGCACAGCGCCCACAAAGGCCAGCACGCTACCCAGCACGTACATCTTCACCAGCTTGCGATTGGGTTTCTGTGCCATCAGTTCCTTGGCCAGTGGGATCAGCTCTTGTACTGTCTCCATTGCTAGATGGGATTGGCTCTGCGCGGGGCGGGCGGCACCTGTGGGGGTACGGGAGCACATAGACCCTTAGCGCTGGGAGGCTGCTTTCCTGAATCCCTGCACCCTCCCAGGACCTCCGCACCCTTCTGGGACCCCTGCGTCCTGGGTCGCGCCCTCCTAGGACCCACCTTGATGACAGCGGGGGTGAGGGCGTGGCACAGCGGTGGTCAGCACGTCCTGGTGGCAGGGGACGGGTCTAGGCCTCTGCGTCCTCCACCCCGCGGCCGCCCGGCTCTTCCAGATGGAGACTCCGCAGCTGGCACTGGGCAGCACCCCTGTCTTGCTTTTATCTTCTCTGAGAGCCCCGCCTCCCAGCGGGGGCTGGGGCTCCTGCCTGGGAGCCAGCAGAGGGGGAGGAGGGGAGCAGCAGGCAGGGGAGGGGCCTCCAAGGGGACTGTCAGCAGGGGAGGGACCAGAGGCCACGAGCTCCCCACGCCAGTGCAGAGTGAGCAGCACACAGGTGGGCGAGGGCCCAGAGGGCTCCTGCCTAGGAGGTATCTGCAAGCATTTCCCATCTAAGGACTCGTTCTCAGTGTGTGTGCTGTGGGGGCAGGCGCACCCAGCTGCCCTGATTGGAGCAGACTGGAAAGGACACCCTATGATGGCATCTGGGGGTTGGGGGTGCTGCAAAGACTTTCTGCAGGGGTGGGGGTGGGAGTGGGGGTCGGTGAGGATCCTGTTATCTCAAAGAAAGTGACAGAGACTGCGGTTCCCTTCCTGCCTGACCGGTTCCCTACCCCTGGCCCAGCCTGAGCCACTGACAGCTCCTCAGAGGATACCCTTGGCAGGGGAGGGCCCGGCATGTGTGTCACCCCCTCCTATCAGAGAGGGAAGTCAGGCCCTAGGGTGGGGGTCATGGCAGTGGCGGGGCTGTTGAAGCGTGTGATGGCCCCCTCAGTCATGATTTGCCTCTTGCCTAGACCCAGCCTGCAGCCCCCGTGCTGGTTCAATGTGGGCAGTGAGGCGAGAAGTGAGGAGAGCCTGCTGACCTCCGCCGCTAGGCTCAGGCAGGCGTCCAATTGACCGTTGGTTGTCCGTGCTCAGGGAAGAGCAGCCACCAGTAGGGCAAAGGGCTGCCAGCGTGTGGGGGCAGGGCAGGGTGGAGGGGGAGGCAGGCTGGCCAGAAAGCAGCAGAGGTCAGTGACACAACCCTGCCGGCCTGTCCCAGCCAGCTCCTGAGCTGGGGCAGGGGCACAGGGGAGACACTCTGAGGCACTCGGGATTTGAGTGTTGGAGATGTTGCTGATCTTTCCTTCGGGTCTACATCGTTTCCTGAAGAACCTATTTCAGAAAGGCACCCCAGCCCTGCCAGGCTCTGTGGCAGCTGGCTCTGGCGACAGGGTCCCCAGCACACTCCTGGTCAGGTAGAAAGTTCCACAAAGGTCAGACTGACTAGCACTGGCCTCCTCACCGAGTTTCCTACTGGGCCAGTTCTCTCAGTGGCTGGCAGGCCTGGTGGCCTCTCCCACTATTTGGGAGTGCCCGTCCTGGGCTCCTGGGCCTGCACTTGCACCCCAATCTCAGGGCCTCCCCTCTTCAGTGGAATGTGTGTCATCCCACGTCAACCTCAGGTCCACATGTTGGTCCTCACCTCTGAGACCAAGAAGCCAACAGGCATTTCCTGTCCTAACTCAGAGTCGCAGTCCCCCAAGGTTAACAACTGCATTTCTCGTGCCTGTAAGCTTCAGCCTATGAAGTGGCTGGGGCTAGGGATCGCAGTTCGAGTCCAGCTCAGGGCAACACAATGAGACCTAGTTCCAAAAAATAGCTGGGTGTGATGGCATGCACCTGTAATCTTAGCTACCTGGAAAGCTGTGGCTGGGGATTGCTTGAATCTGTCATACCCCAGACAACATGAGCCTGTGGTTCCATGGGCAAAAATAGTGAGACCTAGTCTCAAAAAAAAAAAAAAAAAAAAAAAAAAAAAAAAAAAAAAAAAAATCAAAGAACAACTGCATTTTATCTGGGACTCCCCTTTCTTGGGATTTGCAGAGATGTCTCCTCTGGTAATCGGACTCTTGCCCCCATCTCACTGGCAGGCATGGGGCCACCTTTGAGGGGGAGTTCCTAGGCTTGGCAGTGGCTGGGGCTGCATGGCAACGGTGGGAAGAAGAGGCTGAGGAGCCCAGTCAAACAGGCCTGGGCCTTCCGGCACAGACCCTGTGTCTGGTGGAGAAAGAACCCAGCTTCTAAGGAGGGTGCCAGGCAGGCCTTGACCGTGTGGATACCTGACCTCAAATAAATAAGGGCCTGGCTATATCATGAGGGCAAACAGGTACCGGCAGTGAAGGTCAACTGCTGCCTGTGACCCACTGTCCTGTCTGCCTGGGGTTGATGGCTCTCCTGGGGCGTAGGGCTTCACTGAGTTCAAACTGAGACAAAGGGGGAAGCTTGCCCCCCAGCCCGAGTCCACCCCAACATTTCATTCTTATGCTTTCTAGGAAGGCAGGAAAGGCCAGTTTAAAATTTACATATTTTTTCTTTGCTAAACCTTTTCTCCCAAACATCAACACCCAGAGCTGTCTTCTGAGAATGACCCGGCGGGACAGTGTAGGTGCAGATGGAGCTGGTGCTATCCTGGGGGCTCTGAACCCCAAGGGGCCTGACATGGGGGTAGCTTGGGTAGCTGGTTGTGTCTGAGCCCCAGTCATTAAAATTCTTTTTGCTGCCCGAGTGCTCTGAGCCTGAATTTGTGGCATCTCCCTGGGAAGACCTTCCAAGCCATCATCATCCACCTTCCCCACCCAGGGCTGGACGAGCCTTGCTACTTCATAGCCTTTGGTTCTGCCTTGGTGTCGATGCACTCATTGCCTCATTTTGACTGTCTTCCTTGCCTTTTGGGGGACAGGTTTCATGAGGTCTGAGGGGTTGTTTTGTCTTTTTCTCTGTGTCCACAGGGCCAGGAAAATCCCTGGCACATAGTAGGTCCTTAAAAAAAAGAAAAGGTCCTGAGGGAGTACTGGCTGTCTGCTCTGGAGTGTGTGAGCTGGGAGTGGGGCTGAGCACGCATGCACTCGGATGCAAAGTAGAGAGCACTCTGGATTTTGGGGCACCAATTTCTCACCCTCGACTCTGCTCCACCTCAAAGCACAAAGCCACCACCAAGCAAATACTGCTAATATGGCGGCTTTGCTGTGAGCTGCCTGTTTCAACCTTGCTGACTTCCTGTTGTGTGGGGTGGCCGCCTGGACTCTGTGTGTTGACTTGGCAGGATCAGCACCCAGGGTCCAGGTCCCTCACTCTGCCCCTCCACCTGCTCCTGCAAGTCCCCTGAGCTTCAGGGCCCAAGGGCCAGCTGTTCTTTGTGGCACCTCCCCATGTGCATATGCTCCTCCCTGAAACACCCTCCTCCTCCTCCTCCTCCTCCTCCTTCTTCCTGCACCTGTGGGCTCCAAGAAGCCTGTCGCCCCTGCCAGAATAGCCCAGCCTCTCCTTTCCATGAATTCCAGCTGTCCACATGGCAGAGGGTGGCCGGGCCTGGGCCCTGTGAGCCTCATTCCCCCACAGGGTTTGCCTGTGAGGAAGACCTGATCTTTGTACCCCTGGGTGCTCATGTCGGCCTGGGGCTGAATCCCTGTGGCTCCACTGACCTGGGAGGCAGCACTGGGAGTGAGATTGTGAAATGCTGAGCTAGGGCTCCCTTGGGAGGTTATTTTCAGCTCTGTGGCCTGTCCTTGGCACCCCGCCTGGGGGTTAAAATTGCCCCAAACTTGGCAGCTTGGTTCAGTCCTCTGGACTAGCTTCCGCACCCCTCACTTCCACTCCAATTTGACCCTGCTGTGCCAGCAGTCAGTTCCTGCTGATAGCACCCTCCAAGCTGTTCCTGGGACCCCAGACCATAGCACTGAGGCACAGACCCTGATTGGAAGTTAACTCTAGCCTTCTCAGCATTCTGCCAGGGATACTATCAGCTGCCAGACCCATAGGACACTTAGAGCTAGGGGGCCTCAGTGCCCTCTGCCACTATGGCACCCAGGTCCAGCTCTGTGCCCAGTGTGAATCAGCACAGGGTTACCCAGGCCCAGACTCCTGTTAGCCTTCTGAGTCCAGCCTCTGGCGTCCAGCAAATGGTTTTCTTCGGGACCTGACTGGACTCAAAGCTCAACCTTCCTAGCCTCCATTTTGTCATCTATAACAGGAGCATGATGAGATCACCTGCTGTATGGGGTGTTGGGACCCTGAATGAGCCCTGCAAAGAGCTGGGTAGCTGAGTGACACATCGTGACCTCCACTGGGGCCGGAACATACTTGGAGGTGGCCATATGCCAATGTGGCCTTTGCACAGGACAGCCCATGGGGTGCACAGCTATCCTTGCCCTCAGGTGTGGCCAAGTAGATGACAGAGCTACTGATATGCCATGCTAAGGTGTGCAGGTATACCCCGGAGACCCCAGAATAGAATGAGAAATAGACTGATTGGTTGAGCGAGCAGGTGGCTGCAGAAGGCCTGGGGTGAAGGAGGCTTGCACTGGGAGACATCAGAGACTGAATTGGGATCATCAGGTGGCTGAGGGAGCAGGACTCAGGGGGCAGGGGTGGCATGAAAGACAGTGCCCACAGGCTGTAGAAGTCAGGCAGAGTGCACAGGAGGACCTTTGGGCAATGGTAGGGGTGGAGGAGGAGTGTCAGGTACTGGCCATGGACAGCATGGACAAGACTTCCTCCACACTATGCCAGGAGCTGCTGCACTCCCTTCTAGAAACATGTTCTCTTAGCTTCCAGGAAATGACACTTGAACTTTTCCTCCTGCCCTGCTGGCACACTGCTTGGTTCTGCTTTGTATCCAACTTCAGGGTGTCAGTCTTCCCCAGGTCCTGCTGGCCCTTTCCTGTCCTGTATATTCCTAAGCTCTGCAACCTGAGACCCTGCCTGCCAACCCCTATGTGCACGTCTTACAGGTATCATGCTTGCCACGTCTATAGTCAAGTAAGGAACTTCCACTCTGTTGCCCTGCACTGCCATCTTGGTGGAGATGGCATCTCCACTTTACCATCTGCCTGGCAGCTTAGGTCCAGACCCCTAGAGCCAGCCTGCACTCAGCCACATGTGACTTCTCATATACCAGCAGTTACTGGTGCTTGTCTTTCTGCCTTTTGCGCAGCTCCTGATGGTATTTGTTTTTCTAGCCCTGTGGCCTCCTTTTGATTTAAACCCCCATCAGGAGATCTCACAACTCATCTCTGCCTTGGGTGTTGACCCATCCAACCCAACCCAGCCCAGCCCAGCCCAGCCCAGCCCAAACATAAACCCACACAGTCCACTCCAGACCAATGAGATTCAGTGTAATCCTAAAATTTTTTTTAAACAAGTCTGACTATAGCTCTCCTTTCTTTCACTCCCTTCTGTGATGCCCACATTGCCCTTTGGATGATGTTTTGGGTACTTAGCATGATTTACAAGGTCACCCCCATGATCATGCCCTGTCTGCTTTTCCAGTTTCAGCATGGACTCCTCAGCCTTCTCTCTGTGGCTGTTGGTCACAGCATCTGGACTTTCACAGCCTCATCCTACCTCATGCTACCCTACTAGAGGTAGCCATCTTGCCCTGGCAGTTCTTGCTCTTCCTTTAGGTTGCCATCCTCTTGCTTCCTGAGGAGACTTCTCCTGTCACCTTGGGGTGTGTTCCCATAGCACCTCACATTTCCTTCCCTAATGCTGTTGTCTGTTTCCAGGGGACTGCAGCTCTGTTGTGGTGGGGACTGTCTATCATGCTGAGCACAGTGTCCCCAGACCTATCAGGGTGCCCTGGGGGCTAGTAGAGTGCCCTGGGGCTAGCAGCATGCCCTTGGCTAGGAGGGTGACATAGGGGTTAACACAAGGCAGAGCTCATCCAGGCCTTAGCACAGAGCCATCAGTTTGTTCCAAGTGGACCTGGCCATCCTCTAGGCGATGGGAGCACTGGTGCATTAGGCATTATATGGTTTGGCACTTGGCATTTTAGGTCAGTTCCTATGGCAGAGTAGAGGATGGGCAAACTGGCACTGGATGGATGCTGGAGTAATTCAGGCAGCAGGCTGAGGACTGGCTAAGCCAAAGGTAATAGACATGGCGGAAGGCAGGTTAGTGAGACTGGCAGACTTGGCACCATGGAAGAGAAAGGAGTTGGGGCTAACGCCCAGGGTTATAGAGCCGAGGGTCTGTGTAAACTGACAGTGTTTTGGCTTATCAGGTTTGAGTGGCCATGAAAACAAGAGAGTCCCCTGAGCTGAGAGGGTGATTTGAGTCCAGGCCATAAGTAGGCCCATTACTCGTGGCACCAAGATTGATTCAGGGCACCTCACCCACAGGCATCCTGGGGCCCAGGCCGGACGGAAGATGCAGTGTCACCCCAACAGGCACCATCACCCCCACAAAGTCCAATATTTGGCTAGAGAGCCAGCATGGGTAGGGGTCAATGCCCCCTGTCCAGAGGACATGCCTGTAGCCACCGGGTAGGTGAAGGGTCCCAGCTGCAGGGTTAGGGTGCTGGCACAAAGTGGGAACCTTCTGGTGTCCTGGGACCCCTGACTTTCTCTGGGGTCTTTCCAATAACAAGTCCGTTTGGAGGTGCTTCAGACCTCTCGTGGAAGACAGACGAGACTTCAGGCTGTGTGCACATGCCTATGAGATGAGGTGCCTTCAGGTGGCAATTGTGATGGGGCAAGTTGGGGAGATGGTGGGGATTTTCATCACCCCACTTCCTCCCTCTCTCCACCTACAGATAACCAACTCCTGGCCCTGTGGTCACCAGGCCTCACTCCTGCCCATCCTGGGGCACATTTTGACTGGGGCACATTTCCTGTGGAAACTTGCCACCCACAGCCGAGGGGAGCCCTCCCCAGAGTCTGTGCAGTGAAGAGCGGTGGGTGCCATGGAATAGGGTCCAGGAAGGGTGCCTTGCAGAGGTGGGTGACCCCCTCTTCCCACCCTAAGGCTTTTTACTTCACTCCCTGCTGCTGGTTCTAGACAAATATTCTCTGGGAAAGGTGAGAGCCTACAGTGAAGAAGGCAAGATAGAACTGCTGGCATTTTGGGCTTTCTCTGCCTATCTTTTCTTGGAGTAGCTTGTTCAGTAGAGCAGAGGCTCCCAGACCCCACCCCTCACCCAGAGCAGAGATTAGAGAGAGTCCCCAGTGGTCTGGAGCCACTCTGAGTTGGGGGTAGATGAGGGGTGTGGGAGGTGGTGGGGGTGTAGGAAATGAGGTGTAGATGGTGTGGGATGGGAGATATGGGGGTGGGGGACAGCCTTAGGGCTGCATGAAGTCCTGAGGGTGCTGGCTGAGAGCTGTCAAACTAGCACCTTTATTTACAAGTGCTGAGATCAAGGACTCCAAGCAGTCTGCTAAGCAGTGGAGGAGGTTGTGCCTGGGCTCGGGGCTCAGGGCCTCAAGGAGACCTTTATGGGCACCAGTGGGTAGACAAAACTGACCCTGGCTAGCCAAGCTCCATGTTCCCTCAACAGCCAGCACCCCTTGTCCAGTCAGCCCTCAAGGAGGTTTGACACTGGACACTGCCCTGGGGTCTCCCTCAGGGATATGTTCAGAGCTTTCTTGTCCTGGGTGGTTGCTTTGAGCAGTGGGGGGCAGATCCCAGATGCAAAGCCCATGTGCCTGGGCCCCAGATACCCTGGCTGCCAACTGCCCCTTCTGTCTAGTGAGCGGGGTCAGGCAATAGGACAGATCTGTCCAAAGGCCAAGGATCTGGACTTGGAGCCCCAGAACCTAATTCCCAGAGGGCAGAAGCTGCATGGTAGTGGAGGGGTGGAGGAGGCTATGGGGTGTGACTTAGAGGGCGTGGTGATGGGCTGGCCTATGAACAGGAAGGTCAGACTGGCCAGGCTGTCAGTGGCAGGAATGCCAATTATTCCTCCCTCCACTTAGGGAGCCAGTCACCAGCCGCCAGTTGCACCCAGTAGACTTTGGAGGTGCTCAGGAGACAGGAGAGAAGACATTAAGGCCCCAGGGTGACCCCAGAGTCTGATCTCAGGTGGGGTGCCCCTCCCTGTAGGAAGCATCCCATCAGTACAACTCTGCCAGCTCACTTCCTGGCCTGCTTCATCCCCGAGGGAGTGGTTATCCTCCCCTGTCAGCTGTCCTAGATGAAATGGGGCCTTCTGTGTGTGCAGTCCCTCTGGGCAAGGGGATCTGGGCACCCAGTTCCCCTGCCAGCACTGGTCACTGTGGAAGCAAAGCGTCTTCCTGAGGCTCCCATGACCCCTTGGAACCTCCAGGCTCCAGAATCGGAACGAAAACCGCAAGGGGATACTCACTGCCCCAACCTGACTGGAAAGGAAATGCAGAAGCTGGCAGTCTGGGCCAAGGTGACCAAGGGAAGATGGGGACTTGAGGCCCCCGAGCAGTAGTCAAGAAGTAGTGTGCTAAGCAGGCTCAGGGCTCAGTCTTGCTTATAAGCCAGCACCAGCTGTCGAAGAAGTGCTAGCTTCCCTGGCCGGCAAGCCAAGCCCAGGTGTGTCCATGAGCACCGGAGGCTGGGGAGCCCTGACCACGGGCACCCTCAGTGACCTCCAGGCTCCACCCAGCTCCTGGCCCTGGCAGATATTGTACTGGACAGTGAGGGGTTGGGGAGGATGGAAGCGCTGCTATGACCCACCACCCAGGGTCCCTTGCCTACTGCGCCCTGCTGTGCCCAGCTTCCGTCCGCCTCTACCACCAACACCCCCACAGACTCAGCCACGGGGAAACACTCAGAGGTGCCTGAGTCTGGGCTACTGAGCGGAGGGCCACGCCAACCTTACTCACAAGGCAAACTCAGCCCCAGATGGGACTCAGCCTGACTCACCCAGCGCCACTGCTCAGTGGGCACTTGCTCCAGGCCTGGGAATCAGCATTTGCAACCCACCTGGCCTCCCCTGTGGCCACCCTATCCCTTGCACCCTCATCCCTCTGCTTTGCCAGTTCACTGCAGTCTAGGGCTCAGCAGCAGAGGGCAGAATAGTGACTTCATGGGCAAGGCCAGCTACGAGGTAGACCGGGCTGCCACCTCCTGGACAGGTGACATTTGTGACCGGGGGTAAGTGCTACCAGGAGACCCCTCTGCAGCCCCGTCCCTTGGTGAGCAGAGCCCAGACAGTCCCTCAGAGAAGCAAACCCCCTGGAAGGCGCAGGAGCTGCCCCAGTGAACTTATACATGTGTCCTTGTGCAAATGGCCCCTTCTGCCAGCCCCGGGTGCCTACCACAGAGGTGGGAGGGGGTGCCCTGCCTGGAGCAGGTAGGGGCTGTCCAGTCTGGGACTCCGGGAGATGCCCATTCATCGGGGCTCCTGGGTTTCCCAGCAGGCAGGAAGCAGCTGGGAAGGGCTGGGCCTCATGGAGGCCAGCCAATGTACCCCGCCCTGTCTGGGGTCTGGACTGTACCCTGCACCCTCTGGGAGCTAAGCACATGGGTCCTAGGTCACACCCTCTTACAGGTGGTGGCTCCTGGTGGGAGCCTTACAGGAGGGAAACTTTCAGAAACCATGGTCCAGGGAGGTTGAGAAGTGGGGAGGGGCCAGAACCCCGTGTCAGCATTGCCCCCATTACAGAAAGCCAACACAGAGAGCAGACAGGTCAGATGGCCAAGCTCATGGTTCAGGTGGTCCCCTCTGCACCACCTGTGCACCCATGCCCGCCTGCACATCCCTCGGCTGAACTAGAAGGCCAGGGGCGCCCACTCAGCCACAAAATGCTGCATCCCCAACCCTGACTTCTCAAGCCATTTTCTTGCCCCTGCACTCACCCCCATCCCCCAAGCCCAGGCCACTGGCAGAACTTCCCGTCTGGCAGGTTCAGACAGGCCACACAAGGGGCGGTGAGTCTCCTCGAAATAGAAACATGGAGGCAGCCAGTTCCCAGTGCCAGACACCGAGGGCTGTGCTGGGCCTGTGTCTGGGCAGGTGACCTTCGATCTCTCAGGAAGCCCTCTCACCCCAGCCTGGGGGTCGGTATGCCTGGAGCCAGCCTCTCTGTTTGCACCCATGACTGCACTAGTAGTGTCCAGCCCAGTGACACCCCCCCCCCCAGGAGCCTGCCCAGGCCCACAGTG
>PVHY01006384.1:0-11395 GCA_004024945.1 Uropsilus gracilis | reverse complement strand
TTCGGGGCCTGCAGGCAAGTATTTCTGCCCAGGAGGGAGGGGCAGTGACTCACAGGTAGTTACCTGTCTTGGGGCTCCCTGCCAACTCTCAGAGCAGGCTGGAGGGGAGGCATTCCGAGCTTACTCCTGCTTGATCCTTGGGTGTGCTGGGCTGTGGACACTTCCTGTTCCAGATTCCCTGGGTGGGGCAAGGGGGGGGCGGGAGAAAGGGGGGCAGGGATTGGGGGTTTCCATAGTTGGCTTGTCCTGGGAGGGGTCTGGTGCTTTCCAGGTCCTGGAGCCTGGCTTCTTGGCTGGCAAACAATGAGGCTGTGGACGTGACACCCCTGTATGAGCCTGGGCTTTGGCCCATCCAGCCCAAAGGTAGCACTCCCAGGCCTGGGCAAGTGCCTACCCCCCAGCAGGGATTGCCCCCTGGTCCCCAGCCACCACCGATGTCTGCCTGGTGTTGCCTGTTTGCAGTGCCCACACACAGGTGGGCGGACAGGGCTGCGCTCCCGGGAGGGCCTCAGGGACCCACCTGCCCCATCCTGTCCAGGGGTGGGGGCATGGTGACGGAGATGGGCGTGCTGGCCGCTGGAATCCTGGGGCCCCGCCCTGCTGCTGGCAACACCCTGCTGGAGAGTCTTGGAGGTGAGGCTGCTGTTTAAAAACGAGCCGGGAGAGGAGCCCCTCATATCGCGGGGAGAGAGCACGGCTGCTCGGAGCAAGGTATGGATCAGCCTTCACTAACCATGGCTGGGTGGTGTCCCTGGTGTCTAGACAGCAGGCAGGGCCCATGGGTGGGCCCTTCTCCCTGGGGAGCTCCTAGGCTGGCCTCCTCCTCTCCACCTGGTCCATTGCCAGCACAACTATTTGCTTTGTTTTCCCACATCTGATAAGGGGCTCAGGGTAGAGGAGGAAGCTGGTTGAGGTCTGGGCCCAGCACAAAGAGAAGTGGACTGGGTGGCGCCAGCTCGTGGGGTGCTGAGTGAGTGCTGGATGAGAACCAGTTTGGGGCCTCTTAGGCCCTGCAGCTCTGTGACCCCTTGCTGACCTCTGTGTCCCTGGCTGTTGTGGGGGGACAGGAAAGAGTAAGCCTGGAGCAACAGGATGCGGGAACTGAGGCAATCAGGAGGCCTCATCACCCGCCTCTCATCCAGCCAGAGGCCCGGTGGCCACCACCAGCACAGAGCAAGGGTCTGGTCAGGGCAGAAGTGGACGTAGCATGACTGGACAGCAGACTGCCTGCCTCTTGACTCTGCAGAACCTGGCCTGGCTGACTTCCCGTCCCAGCACCAGACTCCAGCCCGCCCCTTCCACACAGCCTCATCCCACAGCTGGAGATGTTTGGTGTTGTGTCTTGTTCACTCGGTCCTCAATGGCCACCACCTTGCTCCCTGGAGCATCCAGAAAGCTGGCTCGCACAGCCTCTCTCCCAATGGCCTGGTCTTAAAGACCAGGCCAAGTGCCCTTGGCCTCTGCCACACTGCAGGCAGGCCTATACTGGGCCAGACGGAAAGAGGCTGGGCCACTTCCTTGGGGGGGGAGGGGGGCAGTGTGGCCTCAGGCTCTCGAGCTTCCCTCCTGCTCAGTCCTGGCCCCTAATCCCTGCTCTCCCATGCTCTGCACCCATGCCCTACGCCCCACCAGTTGTCTGCCCTATGAGGCAGGGAAGTTCAGGCTGGCATTTTCCAAGTCCTGGCTACTAACGGGCCTGCTGCCTACAAGTGCCGTAGCTCATGAATTTCAGCAGACTTGGGACCAACAGGCCAGGTACGGTGAGGCAAAGGGCTAGGTGCCTGGCCAGTAGGCCACTTTCCCAGGTGCTCTGCTCTGTCGCAGGTGAGGCTCACTCTGGGGACCACCCCACCGGCTAAGATGAGGCCCCTTCTGCTCCTGTGTTTGGGTAAGTGCCCCTCCAACCCTCACTCCATGCCCCAGAGCCTGTCCCTTAGAGGGAGGCAGCAGCATCCCTGTGGCCTGCAGCCCTGGACCTGGCACACCCCCTTCCTGGGCCTCCTCAGCCCCCTCATGCCTTTGGCCTTTGGGAAGGTGACTCCCTGCCCTCCTAAGAGGCCTTTGGTGTCTCCTCAAGGCCTCTTGGATGTCTGTATGGGGCAGCGCAAGGCACCCTGACCCTCTGCCTCAGGCTGTGGTCACGGTCTCGGGACTTCTTTGTGATGAGAGCAGGGCTCTAGACTGAACTTCGACTCCCCTGTGGATTTCAGTGCTGCCTGGCCTCTCGGGTACCCAACAAGCCTGCTCCCGTGGGGCTTGTTACCCGCCCACCGGGGACCTGCTCGTCGGGAGGACCCAGCTACTCCGAGCCTCATCCACCTGCGGACTGACCAGGCCTGAGACCTACTGCACCCAGTATGGGGAGGTAGGCTCTGCTTTCTGCCCTGGGCCAAGGTGGACAGGCCTGTGCCTCCGCGCATGCTGAGCAGGCCTGTACACAGGGCCGGGAGTTAGCCTCCTGCCCTAGGGATGGCCCTTCCCTGGGCTGCATCCAGGCAGCCCTTTCCCCCTCCTGCTTGGTGGAGCGGGGTGTCCCTGCGGAGGCATGGACAGGGCCGCTTCAAAAGTCTTGGGGACAGACTGTCAGGTCAGTGCAGCTATTTTCAAGGGTCTTTGGAGAACCAAGACCTGGTAAGCTGGGAGCTGGGGTGTAGTGCCAGGCGCATCCTTGCCGGGCAGAGGTGCCCTGTCGCCAAGACCATGGTCTCTTCAGTGGATGGTGGGTCCATAGTCACGGATGGTCCCCAAGAGAGCATAGCTGGAGTTCTCCGTAGTCATCAGGGGAACCAGTGCCCCCCTGTCACCCCTGCGGGAGGGACTTTACCACCCCAGGGGAGGGGTCTGAGCCCTCTTCTGGTGAGGGGCATGACTCGAGGGGCTGGGGTCAGAGGGTCAGCTACCCAGGTATGGACCCAGCCTGAGCCCTGCTGGCCAGGAGCTCTGCTGGGGAAGAGGGGATGGGGGGGGGCGGAGGGTTGTTCCCCCACTGCAGATGGGAGACCAGGGGGCTCTTCTCTGAGGCCTTGGCACTGGGGGTGGAACATTCAGTGTCCTTTTCCTTTCTGTCCACAAGATTTGGGCCTCGCCTTGCTCCCCACATTCACTGAGGTTGAAATACTCTGCTTTTCCTCATGTCTTATGGGCCATTTCTCTGCACCATCAAGGCAGGAGGCTGGTCTTTGCCCCCTGTTCCCCATCTGTGTAGCCTTTTGGGGGAGAAAGAGGGGAGACAGAGAGATGAGAGAGAGGGGAGTAAGACAGACATAGGGAAAAGGGGTGGGGAGGCTGGGCACGCATGGAGGCAACATGGGCCATCTGTGGGCTCCCCGTTCCAGGTCATCCTTGATCAGCAGGGTCACTCCTATCCAACACGCCTGGGTGCAGGGCCAGGTACCTGGTGTTCTCTTGGCTGCCTTCCCTCACAGTTGGTCCCCAGCAGTGGTTGGGGGTGTGGACCCAGGTGGCCATGCTGCCCGTCACCCACTTGGATGTGGGAAGGGTCACTTGACAGGATTGGGTAAGACTTGGGCATCTAGCAAGTCTCCCCTGGACCGAGATGGCTCCGTAGGCCTCCAGGGACCTGGATATCTTGAGCTTTCTAGGCAACAGGCTGGTTTCAGCAGCCCCTGACTGCACACCTTCAAATCTTGGCTTTGTCTAAAATTTCAGGTACCCCTCTGCTGACTTCCTTTCTGGTAGGACTGTCCCATGGGCTTGAACACCCATCCCCTGGCCTGGCTCCATCTGGATGCCCGTCACTCTGGGCTCGTCCCTCTGAACCTGTCCTGGCCTCTCACAGATGTGCCAGGGTCACCTCCCTCCTTTGCTCTCATCCCCTGACAGCAACCTTGGGAAAGAGAAGTCTAGACTGTTGCAACCCTGGGGATGGATAAACTCAGCTGCTGCGGCTATAAAGGCTGAGGAGTTTGACTCTTTTTTCTTTTCTAGAAGGGGAAATAAATCTGTGTGCCCTCCTAGGAGGGGCAGGGGACAGAGCACCCTGAAGGCAGTGGGCAGCCCAGAGCACCCTCCTTCCCTCTGGCCTCCCTGCACTGGGCCCATACCCAAGGCCCAGGTTGTACTGGTCACTACCATTCCTGGTGTCTATGTAGTGAAGAGCAGGAATTTGGGTTTCAGCTCCATTGCTCCAGTTTCAGCTTGGTGTTGGGTTTGCCTGTCATCAAACCTGCTCAGGTTGTGGTGACACATGTGCTCAGGGTCCCAGTGAAATGCAAGGACCTCGGGGCAGGTAACTTCAGTCCTCGGCTCTGCCTCTGGCTCAGGCCCAGCACAGAGACTGGCTGCCATGGGCTCTGCCCCCCTCCTCTGAACCTTCAGTGGACACTGGGCTCCTGGTTTCGTGTTCCCCTCCTCCACCTCTGTGGCTGCCCTCAACCTGCTGTAACCTTTTCCCCCTGCCCAGCCTGGGTTCAGGCACTTCCCAAAGCACCGGGAGGCACCAAGACCAGCTCTCCTCCAGCTCCAGCCCAAGTACCGCTCTCCATCCCTGAGGCCTCCGCACCCCTTTCCCCCAGCTTCCCTGCACTCGTTCCTCCTTTGCAAAGCAGGAGCAATAACACCAAATCGTGAAGTGCTGCAGTCTGTGTGCAGGAATGGAGAAGTGGCAGCCTGGGGTCTGGTGGATCCCATGCCAAGCCCTGCCCTCTGCCTCCCACCCCAACCAGGGCCCATCCAAAGGCCTTGCTTACAGTGACTCCAGCCAGAATGCCCTAGTCAGTGAGTGCAGCTGGCCAGATGTGCAGGGAACTGGGGAGTGGTGGGTTGAGCGGTGCTCCACACAGGAGGCAAAGTCTCCGATGCCCAGAAAGGACCGTGAGCTTGGGGACATCCTCCTTGCCCTCTGTCCTGGCTCTGCAGGGGAGGAACTGGCTCATCCACCTTTACGGGTGCATTTGTTCCAGCGTCTGCACCTGCTGCTTGTCTGGGGTGGGGGGGTGTCACCCACGAGGAGCAGCGTGGTGACCCTGTCCTTTGCTTCTCCAGCCCTAGACAACCAGTGGGCTTTGCCTGAGGCTTCTTTGCCCTGATACCTGCTGCCAACACTGTCTCCTTCAAGGTGGTATCTGTTCCCCTGAATGCTTCTTTATCCCCCATGCTCTCCCTTTCTGGGGGAAACTTAATTAGCAGCTTCCTTAATGGCTGTCTTCAACGGAGCATCTCGCAGCTTAATTAGCTGTGTAAAGCCAGCAGCTGTCCTTTCTCTCTTGCAAACAAGACGAGGCCTGCAGCCTGCTGGGCTACCCACCTCCTCGACACACGCATGCACACGCACACGCACACACACACACACACACACACACACACCACGTACCCACTCAGCAATCATCGTGTCTTTGACTTTGGGGATGTGTCCTGAGGTGTCCAGACACCCCCATGGGGGGACGCATAAGCTCTCTGGCTCCACGCCAGCTCTTTCTGTCTGCTCCATGGGTCTGAAACAGCCAGGGCTCCTGCTTTGGGCATGAGCATTGCTGTTGAGTTGCCTGCTTTAAATGTAGCCCCCTTGGGAAAGGGAACTTGTTACTCTACTGCCAGCCATCTAGATCCCAGCAAGCGTTTGCTCCTCATACATTTGGCAGTGGCTCTTGTGAGGAAGGGGAGGGCCCAGAGGACATGTTCCAGTCAGAGGGAGCCTCATCTGCACCCACTCCTGTGGACCTGGGGTGGGGGCGTGCTGACTGGAGTAGGCGCCTTCTTTCTGCCCACTTGCTGGGAAGGTCTCCCCATTTGAGAGAATGTTTTCAGGTCTCCTTCCCCTGCCTCCTCCGCATCTGCAGGGTGCCTGCACTTCTGGGCTGCAGAGCTGGGTGTGGCATTCTCAGCATGTTTGAGCAAGAAGGGGCCCCGGTCCCTGCCCCACCCCTGAGTCTACCTAGCAGGGCCCAGGGTGAGTGGCTGTCTGCTGCAGGCCGCCATTGTTCTTGGAGCCTCCTCTCCTCCACCCTGGCTGGCAGCCACCAGCCCACCAGGATCTTCTCAGAGCCAGGAGGCCCTTGCCGCCTCATGGAGCCCCCGCCCTATCAGCCCTGCTCTACAGAGGCCTGGGGCTGGGACCTGCAGGCACTTCTCCCCCACCCCCTTGCTGACCTGCTTCAGCTGGTCTGACTCTCCTCTACCCTCCTCTGGCTCCCTAGGAGGCTTGTCTTCCAGCCAGACTGCTGAGCTCTTCTAGAGAGTTCCAGGGTAAGGGAAGAAGCCCAGCCTGTCCAGATGGGGAGTAAGCAGGAGCCAAACTGGCTGGAGGCCTGACAGGCCGATTGATAACAGGCTGGTCTCTGAGGCAGCAGTGGGGCCAGGAGGGCACGGCCAGTGACTGTAGGGCTGGAAGAGGCTGCAGCTGGGAGCTCTGCCATGTTCCTTCTCTGGGGAGCCAGAGGCACGTACCACAGGAGGGGAAAGGCTTCTGCTAAGAGTCACATGCACTGCAAACATGGACAGGCACACAGACACCATATACAGACAGACACACAGATACCACACACAGACAGAGACACTATATTGGACAGACACACAAACCACACCATACCACACACAGTCACGCAACACAGAGACAGACATGTAGACATACCACCACACAGACACACAGATACCACACATAGACACAGATACTATACACAGACAGACACACAGATACACCCACACAGACCACACCACACATAGACATACATGGATAGCGACACCATACCTGGACAGACTCACAGACCATACCACACACAGACACACAACACAAGAGACAGACATGTAGACATACCACACCCAGACACACAGATACCACACATAGATACAGATACTACACACAGACAGACACACAGATACACCCACACATAGCACACCACACATAGACATACATGGATAGAGACACCATACATAGACAGACGCACAGACCACACCACACACAAACAAACAACACAAAGACAGACACACAGTCATACCATACCACACAGACACAGATCCACACACAGATAGACATACAGACACCACACAGACACACAGATACCACACATAGACACAGATACTATACACAGACAGACACACAGATACACCCACACAGACCACACCACACCACACACAGACACACAACACAAAGACAGACACACAGTCATACCATACCACACAGACACAGATCCACACACAGACACACAGATACTACACAGAGACACTCGCACCCTATCCCCCATACTGCATATAGTCATCATGAGTAAAATAAGGAAACCAAGGCAGGAAGGAGGAAGGAAGCAGCCTGTGCCCATGGCCACCTGCCGCCTGCTGTTTTGGGCCCTGTCCCTCGAACTGGGATGCAGGGTGACCTGCCGGTGGGCCATGGACCCAGCCAGCCCATCTGGGTCCTCCAGTGCACCACCACAGGGGAAGGACAGCCCCACCTGGTCCTGGGCTTCCTAGTCTGCTTCTCCTTAACACAAGGTCTGTTTTCCTGAGCACTAACACTGAAACACAGCCAAGGAACAAGCAGCGAAAATTATTCAGAATACTGAAGAAGGGAAACAGTGCCCAGCCCCACTCTGGAGACGCTGGGCACTGGACTGGCCAGTTCCTCCCAGACCCCTGTACCCCATGCATTGCGTCTGCCCAGATGGGACACCCACGTAAGCTCACTCAGCCATTTTCCCATGAGACGTGGCGATATACACCAATCGGAAGCTTCCTCTGGAAGCTTCTCACAGTTCACGGTGACCCTTACTCCTGGTGGTCAGGGACATTGCCACATGCGGGTGGAGCAGCTCTGGCTGTGGGACCCAAGGAGAGAGGCCACCAAGTCTGGCCTCCAGCCTCTTGGACCAGGGCCAGGTCAGGCAGGGCACCAGACTGGGAGAGTCTGCCCTGCGGACCAGGCAGAGCAGAAGGGTGTGATCCCTGCAGGGACCAAATAGGAGCTGGAGGGGTCAGGTTCCCGCTGAGGTGCCTGCTGGAAGGGCAGCCCAAGCCCAGGCGTTTGCCTCTACTGGGTGTCGCAGGGGGCCCAATTCTCCAAGCCTCTTCTCCCAAAGGCCCTCACAGCAACTCTGGGGTCCCAAGAGCTCTATGACCCTAATGGTTACAGATACTCACCTTTTACCATCATGTCTTCCCAGCCCATTGGGTTCCTCCTGGGAGAGAGGTAGAGGGAAAGAAGGAGAAGGAGAGATAGTTCTGTCCTGTCCTCAGTCCAGGGTATGGACAGGGCAGGTTTGGCAAATGTCCACCCAGGCCCAGCCCTCTGGGGGCAGAGTTCTCCCCTCTGCCTTCCTGGCCATGGCACCAGCACCCACAGGCCCCAATAGGGAAGGGTATGCCAAACCCGGGAGGACCCTGCCATCTCAATGTCAGCACTGGGGGTGTGACATCACAGGGAGCCCCATCCCGGGGGGGGGCCTCTGCTATCCCAACTGAGGCAGGTAGAGGCAGCTGTGTCAAGTGAACCACTCAGATGAGAAAACGGCAGCTAGATAATAAGTGACAGTTAAGATGGGGACCCCCCCACCGTGCCCTGGTCCTGCTGTGTAATGCCGGGCAGTCCAAGTCTGTTTGGCCCACTGCACCCCTCACAGCAGGTGCTAGCTCCCCTGCCTCCTGGTCTCTGTCTTCTCAGTTTCTCTGGCAACATCGATGCTGAAGCTGCGGCTTCCACCACCTTCCCCTCCAATCCCAGTGTCTACTCGCAGCTCTAGGCCCTACTGTAGGGACAGAACCACCATAACAGAAGGCCCCTCAGCCACCCTGGTAGGCCTGTTCACAAGTCGAGGCTCACTGGGAGGGGGTCCTAGCATCCGCAGCTCCTTGCCAGGGAGGAGCTAGCGGCCTCTGAATGACTTGTCTCCCTGCAGTGGAAGATAAAGTGCTGCAAGTGTGACTCCCGCCTGCCTCACAACTACAACAGCCACCGCGTGGAGAATGTGGCCATGGGCTCGGGCTCGACACGCTGGTGGCAGTCCCAAAACGGTGAGCTGCCCTCACTGGACCAGAGGCTGCCCAGGGTGCTGGAGGGTGTGGGATGCCCTGGGTTGGTTGAGGTCTCCCCCTGTTATGGATACAAGAGTTTCCTGGTGGCCAGACGCATGAGGTAAGAGGGATGCTCCATTTTGCTGAGTCACAGTGGAACTTAGCTAGATGGACAGACCTCTTCAAGCCTTCAGGGCAGCCAATGATGTGAGCAGAAACCCCAGTGGAGGACGGATCAGGTCTCAAGTCGGTGGTCCTGTCCCTGCTCCCAAGTGGTTCCTGTTGGGGGCTTCATGAGGTCGTGGAGGCACCCTGTCTGACACTCCCTCTCTGTCCTTGCAGGCGTGAACCCCGTCTCTCTGCAGCTGGACCTGGAACAGAGATTCCAACTTCAAGACATCATGATGGACTTTAAGGTGGGCTTCCTGGAGGAGGGCACCCCCCCCCAGGCAGTGGGGGCATGCATCCTTGTCTCCCAGGCTAGGAACCCCTTGCCCTGAGCCTGCATGGTAGGGGCAGCCAGGGGCTGGTCTCCTGGGAAACCAGCAGCAGCTTGGCCCCTGTCCTGCCTCCTCCTCCTCTGCACTCCCACCCCACTACCGCTGTACCATTTCCTGGCACAGCTGCCAGCCGGCCTCTCACACGTCCTGCTGAACCGGACTAGTCACTCACTCATGTAGAATCGCAAACAGCCACCAAGTTCATTGAGACCCTGGGCTCAGGGTGAACCTCCCAGGGAGGGTGGGAGGTGTCTTGGGTGGGCTCAACAGCCACAGAGGCCCCAACCCCAACTGCATATGGCATGATGAGACAGCCATCAGGATGATGTGTCTGAGCTGTGGGCCTGATGGGTTGGCATGGGCAGGCAACGGTCAGTGGGAACGGTCAGTGTCCATTTACAACCTGGTAAAGGGACATAGGACCAAGAGCCTGAGGAGGCTGGTAGTGCTGGAGGGCCAACTGGGGCTGGGCCCCTGGATCAGGCTCCTGCCATTTGTCACAGCTCCTAGAAACCCCAGAGGTTGGTGCCTTGCCCTACCCTGTACCCCTTCACCCCCTTCCTGTGGCCCTGTAGGACACCAGCCCCTCTTCCCACCGGTGGTGGGAAGGGTCACTCAAGGGTCACTCAAGCCCTGCCCTTCTACAGGCACCCATGCCTGCGGCGATGCTGATCGAGCGCTCCTCTGACTTCGGCAAGACCTGGCAGGTCTACTGCTTCCTGGCGGCTGACTGCGCTTCTGCCTTTCCCAGGGTTCCGCAGGGCCAGCCACGGGGTTGGCAGGATGTCCGCTGTCAGCCCCTGCCCCGGACACCCCATGCACGCCCTAATGGGGGCCAGGTAGGTAGCACACCCAAAGATTTGCATGGGGAGGGGCCCGTCACCTCCTGCTGCTCTAGAGTGGCTCAGGCTAAGCACCCTGGGCCAGTGCCCTGCCGGTGCTCCCCGTTTCCGGTGAAAGCCTCAGCCCTTGGCCCCCTGCCTGTTCTGGGGTTGCTGGGCAGCCAAGCTCTGCTCTGGTCTCTCCCTAAGCTCCTGCTTCTGCTGGGGGAGGTCAGCCCCTAGCCCCCCTCAGGACATTACTGTCATCAGGCTCAGGAGCCAATGACTGAATCCAGCCCAGTCTGACTAGGCCCTGGTGCACTGGACCCACCCAGTGTGACCATCCTCAGCTTCAGGAAACACCAGGTGGATCACACCCTGGCCACACCCCTAGAACAGGGCAGCTGTCTCCCCAAGTCCTTATGGGAATCCTTCATCCTCCATGACTGTGCTCCGCTCCCCATACCCCACGAAGATTGGCCACTCTGTCTGCTCTGGCTCCTGCACCCTTGTAGCCCACCCAGCACTGTCTTCCCCTTGGGGGCTCGAGGATGCCTGTATCCAGCCTGTGGTGGCCACAGGCTCCAGACCCCAGACCAGAAGGTGTATGGAGGGCTAAAAGGAAGTCCCTCCTGGCATGCACACTAGGGGCACCTGCAGTTGAAATTGGGGTATAGAGTATTGTTCCCCACTTCTGTACCTGCTTGGCCCTGGGCTGATAGTTCCTGCCAGGTCTGTTGGTAAGCTAGCACCCCTGCATCTCAGGTGCACACAGGTGTATTCTTGACCACAGAAGCCAGGACATTCAGAGATAACTGTGTTGCAACATTGAGAAGAGGTTGTGTGTGCATGACTGCATGAGTATAGGGCCCTGAGGGCATCTGGCTTCCCTAGGTTGCCAACAGGTCACCTGCACAGTCTGTCTCAGGTGCCAGGTGAAGGACCTGGGACTTGAATAAAGGGGCCCTTTCTGAGCCTGGGCCCAGGGACCTCATCTTCCCCTCCCCATTCCCACAGGTCCAGCTCAACCTAATGGACTTAGCCTCAGGGATTCCAGCAACTCACAGTCAAAAGGTTCAAGGTAGGTGGTTGCCAGTGGGTACTGGGTGGGGGTGG
>PVHY01006383.1:0-75004 GCA_004024945.1 Uropsilus gracilis | reverse complement strand
GGGAAGGACATGTCATCCCCCCACATTGCAGCAGGAGGTGCACGTGATAGGTTGAGGGATAGCTCCAGCCAGAAAATTCTTACATCTTCCCCTCCCGCCCTGGCCCTACGAGTGGAAGACGGATAGAGTTACCAAGTGGGGTTTGGAACAGATATATTTGCCCAACTCAGGGCAGCTGCTGTCATTTTGAAATGTTGTGGCCACCCAAAGATACCGCATTCAACATGGCAGAGACAAATCCACAAAGCAATAATGCTCTTTTTTCTCTTTCAACAAATGGACCCGAAAATCAGCTTCCTGGATTCTCAAAACCAGTGTCTTTATTCTCATTGAGCAGAGGCAAAACACCCGAGACACACATGGCAAAGGTGCCCGCTTTCATGTGCCGTCTTTGGGTGGCTGCTCCCTCCATCAGACGCCTGAGGTCGACAGACCACCAGCAGGACTGGGGGCCTGGTGCCTGACCACACGAGCTTCTATTTCAGACTTGGCTTCTTCTACAGCAGATCTTTTGATCATTTGCAAATAACAAATTTGCCATCAAAAGACACAAGTTAGCAGGAAGGATTTTCAGAAGAATTTGCTGAAGGCAATTCTATAAGAAGGGCGTTGTAAAACTGTTCTGCGTCTGATTAATAGCCTCCATACTCAAATAAGTATTTAGTCTCCTCAAGGACCAATTACGAAGGGGACGATAGTGACTGGGACATCGAAGTTCTGGTGTATTCATATTAAGATAGAAAAAAGAAGTGCCTTGAATAAGATAGGCAGAAATAAAGTAATGGCTGTGCATTCAGGGGATTTGGTAGGAAAATTCAATTGTTCCTAGGACAACACATAGCTGCTGTTTCATCCCATTCACTTTGATGAAAAAGTGATGCTCACATCCAACGCCAAGAATCAGCGGAACAGACAAATTCCTGGGATAACTTTGTTTGATTCTAATCCACAACATCTGCAAGCAAAAATAAAATAAAAAAGCACCCGACCCTTAATACACTCCTCCCAGCTTCTCACCAATTCTGAAGACCATCTCCCGGCGCCCCAAGGAGCAGACAGACATGGAAATAGGAAAAGGGAAAAAAGCACTCCTTTTTCAATCAGACTTTATTTAAAACAAGATTTAAAAAAGAAAAAAAGAAATTGCTTTTCAAAGTCAAGCAGTTCCCAGTTAGCCACTGTTGAATATATGGTGTTTTATTGGTCCTGAATTAAAGAGAAAAAAATCTGAAGAATTCTAAAAACTAACCAAGTTAACAACACTCTCTGGGGCTGGAAAAATACATTCCCCAGATAGTTTTAAGGATGTCCTGTAGGGGGCATTAGAGAGGTGTGATTGGAGCTGGCTTGGGAATCACAGTCATTTCTGGTAAAAGTTCTTTGATGTGAGGAATGTCCCAGACTGGTACAGTTGGCAAAAGTTCACTCTGGGGAATTTTGTGTGTGTGTGTGTGTGTGTGTGTGTGTGTGTGTCTTGGGAAAGGGTGGTTGGCAGAAGAAGAGAGCTAGGCTGGTATTCCGTGATTCCAGAAAGGAACCGTCCGCTTTGATTTATTTTCACAAGTTATCTGAGGGGCAGACAAATGGCAGCCTTGGAAAAGTTCTGGGTCTTGTTTTTTGTTTTGTTTTTTCATTAAAAGGGGGCCAGCTGATGAAAACAAGTTATGAAATGACCTATGTTTGTGTAACTGGCTGGATTGCGTAATAATACCCAGGCGCTGAAACCGTAAGAGTCAGGCAGTCAGGCAGGGTATATATCTGGGAGGTGTTTTCCTAGGAAAGTTAGGAGAGAGAAAACAGCAATAACAACAAAAAGAAAAGGCCAGGAGGGGAGTGGTGTGTGCCACTATTTCTGACAAAACAAAATCACCAATGACCAATCTTTGCGATTAAAACTGTAACTGGAACAGGAAATATTTTTCGTGCTCCAAGTTCCTGCTACATACAAGAATCGAAGTTTTAACAAAGCATCGGCTGCCCCCATCCCCCATCACTACGGCCATGTGTTAAGTCCAGCTTTATGAGGCTACAGAGAGAAGTTATGGGTTGAGTAAATAGCAACAAAGTTATCAAGAACAGGAGCCCCCACAAACAAAGAGATGAGGAAAAAATAATATTAATTTGCCCAGGAGAAGAGTCAGAGAGCCCTCTTCCATGGACTGGCTCACTGAGATGCCATAAATTTAGGAGGGAGGCCTGTCCTAGCTCTAAAGGAAGCTGAGAGAAATAAAGTGATTACAGGTTTTTATCTGCTGTGTAATAAAGTAACCTTGAGCCCGGATCGGATAGGGTGGGGCCCCAGCACAGACTTGTAAAGTAACAAAAGCCTCTCAACCCAGCCAGAGGACCATAGCTCTGCCCAAGTTGGAGAAATGACGGAAAAACCCTCCTGTCTCACGTTACCCTCTGCCCCAAGAGTAGCAGGCTGAAGAACTAGTCCTAAGTGGCATTACCTTGCCAATGCCTCTGGTTTGCAAGGCGCCTCACTTGAGCTGCTGGGCTGAACCGGCAGGCGTCTATTCGAGAACCCGGTGCACTAGTTATTACTAATTGCAAAATCCTCATGTGTTACAGCATGCTTGGAATTAGCCAACAGCTGCTTTTTGCTTCGGTAATGAGGCCCCATTACACCCTGCTGGACTGAGTTCTCTTCCTTCTTCCTAGCACTGGTTTCCTGTCTGATTTTCTTCCAAAACAGGGAATTGCCTCTGCTCACATCCTGGGCTCAAAGCCCTAGTGACACAGATTATTCAATCGGGGCACTGATGTCCGGTCTGGCTTCCCATGCAGGGGCTGAGCAAAGCCAGACAACGAGGCTGTAATACATGAATGATGACCGCCGCAGAAATGACAGCAAGAGGAGCAGGCCAGAAACCAGAAGACCCTCTCCCTCCTCTTGGCGGGAGGAGGGAGACATTTTGGTGTTTGCTGAATGGGAGGGCGAGGGGATGGGTATTGCTGACATTGACCCATCACCAGACAAGGCTTGGATTCAATGTAAACCACCAAAGGGACTGGGGAACTAGCAAAGTCAAACACTTTAGGATAAGATCTAAGTCATCCCATGGGTGCTCACTATTAAGGGCACACTGACAGTGCCTCAGACGAGGCACCCTACAGTGGATACTTATGGGGACAGAGGAAAGACACAAAAAAGTCAGTTTTGGGGGTCTCGCCAGGCATGGGGAGTCACTTTGGAATAAGGTCTCCCTGTTTAGATGCCAAGGTGTTTCTAATTTATTCCCCAGGTCGGGTCCTCCGTTCCCCTCCCTTGCTTCTAGAGGCCCAAAGCCACTGCTTTCCCAGGGCAACTCTTTCTACTGCCAACTTGGCTGGAGACTCCACGACCCTGATCACGGGGGCTCAGGCTGTAGTGGCCGCGCGTGTTAAGCCAGCTCCCTCAAAAGCTTGGGGGTGGGATGGGGGTGGGGCTGCTGCAGAGGACCGGCACCCCACCGTCACCACCACCCCAGCAGCACCTTTCTGGTATTTATAGACACAGAGATCGCACGCACAATCCCTCCAGTGCAAACCAGTCCGGCTGCTTTAGAAACAAGTTGTTTTTCTGCTTCTAGAACCACCCAGAAGCCTAAGCGAGCTCTCTTCCCCTCCATTTATCGCCACACGCGTCCTTGCCCCGGGTACCCCCTAGACCCTCTAGACACTCCTTCTGGTGGCAGCGCTGGCTGCGTTCCCAACAGGAGATGGATGGCGCGGAGCACCCCGGCGCCGCCCGAACCAATCAAGGCGGACCGCCTTCCTTCCCGACCTTCGCACCTGATTCCCAGAGCGCAGCCCACCGCTCCCTCCGGATCACTTGAAGGAGCCCAGCCGCGTTGCCAAGTGCCCAAGCTCTTTGAGGCATTAACTAAGACAGCTGGGCAAGAGAGGGAGACGGCTTGTCCGAAGGAATAGGGTCCCTGGATAAACTGTGGGTGCAAAGATTTTCTTGTCCACCTCAGAGAGAAAGGGGAAGGGGTCCAGAGAGAGGAGGTAACAGGTTCCTGGGAAGGGGGTCTGCACTTCCAGGAGCTTGGATAAGATGTAGTGTGAAGGAATGGTCTGGTTTACTCGCTAAGCCCCACACCCCGTTCCAGTTGAAAAAAAAAGTGGGGGCTTTAGGGGTGGGAGGAGGAAGGCAGGACAAGACGAAAACCCGTAACTCTCAAAGGTGACCCAGAGGAATGTTCTCGCCGAGTCCAGAAAGGGAGAAGAAAGAAAAGGAAAAAAAAAAAAAAAAAGGCAGTGGAGCTGAGAGGACGGCGGGGGTCTGTCCGCGCCGCCAGGTGCACCCGGGACCCCGCACCTACCTGCTGGCCGCCGCCGCCGCTGGAGTAGGACTCGGCGTGCGCAGGAGAGCCGCTGCTGCCCCGGGACGAGGTGTCAAAGTTCCCGGGATAATCCTGGTACATGATCCGCGGTGGGGGCCCGAGAGGAAACAGGGTGTTTTTCTTCCCCCGCCCTCGCCGCGGCCAAGCACCCGCTGCAGCGCGCTGGCTCCTGCCAGCCGCGCCTCGAGCTCGAGTCTTCGCTCGGCGCCTTCTCCCCTACCGCGGCGGGCGCGGGCCGGGAGGCGGTGACACCCCGGAACAGTGCCCCTAGAGCGCCTGCCGCTGCACTTCTTTCCTGCTCTACCAGCGCGTCGGGACCAGTTGTCCACCCAGTCCCTCCCTCTAAAAAGTCGGCGCGTCCCTCGGTCCCTCCCCTGCGCGCGCCCTCCCGCCCCCGCGCGCAGCCGGAGCCGGACCGGGACCGCCGGCCCAATCAAAAAATTGGAAATTAAAAAGGAATAGGAGTCCTGCGAGTCACGCCTGCCGCGTCTGGGGGCCCTCGGTTTCAGACAAGGCAAAAACGACGAAGAGCGAGGCTGCCCGCTTGGAGAAACTTCTATTTCCTCCTTTCAGAAAAGGAGCTGAGAATAAACTTCCTGTGGCCGACCCGCCGCCGGAGTTTCGGAGCGGCTCGGACACTTGACTGGGAAGGGGCTGCGCGGCCCAAGGGTTCCAGCTGAGCCCGCGCTGGGAGGGTCGTGACCCCGCTGGGTGCCGCCGCACCGCCGCTCGGACCTGCACCCCTGCCCCGGCGCCCGCTCCCGGGCGGGCCCGCCTAGCCCGTCCGCGTCTCTCGCCCCTTCGCTGTCCCTGCCGAGCGCGGCTCGCTTTCTCGCTGGTTTGCTCCGAGCCCCTGCGCTCTGCCCGAGATGAGTCACTACAATGGCACGATTTCAACTCCACACTCTTTATTCTCCAGCCCTGTAGCGTGTGGATTCATACACTCACGTCAACCCCAGACTCCACCTTGCGGGAGGAGCGCGCGGGGAGGGGGGAGGGGGCCGCCCAGGAGGAGGAGGAGGAGGAAGAAGCGCAGGAGGAGGCGGGCGCGCGCTCCCCCTCCTGCCCCGGCCGCCGGCCGAGCTGACGCCAGCCGCACATCCCGCGCGAGGAAGGAAGGTGGTGGCGGGGGTGGGAGCGGACCGCCGGCGCGGTCTGGGGGAGGCGAGGCAGCCCTGGCCCTCCGCCCCCCTCACCCCCCCCCCGCCGCCGGGCCCTTGGTCTGTTCCATGGGCACACGTTGCCAAAGATGGTCATTTGCGTTAGAGGACGCGAGTGCGGGTTTCCTCGCTTTCGGGTGACGTGGAGGGAGAGGGATTCCCTCGCCTGCTCCCGAGCGCTCCGCGCGCCCCCAACCCCCCGCCCTGGAAAGGGCCGCCGGGCCTCGGCTCGGAGTTTTAGAAAATAATCAGCCCCGGAGAGCGAGACGGGCGGCCCAGCGCGGCGCCACCGCGAGGCCGGGAGCCGGTCGCGCAGAGCCGCTCTCGGGGAGGGCGCGGCCGCGCGGTCACCGGCGCCCTTCGCGGCGCCTCCCGCGGCAGCGGGCGCCCGGGGCGCGCAGAGTATCCGCGCCTCCCTGCGGCTGGGCCTTGGCGGGCGCGGCGCGGCGCCGCCGGGCGGGGCTGGCCTGACTATTTTTCCCTCGGTGGCTGACTGCCCGCTGCTTCCCCCCCCCTTTTTTTTTTTCCCGGCCCACAATTAATTTATAAGGAGTAGCCTTAAGACGAAATTAACTCGTCAAGACATTCCGGCCAGGCAATTAGGGAGAATCTAATAGTAATCGGGCATTACAGTAAAAGCAAAACTCCACATTTCACGAGTTAGAAAGAAAAACAGAACGAGGGATGGAGGGGGGATTCGGGCGAGGGTGTGCCCAACGTTGCCTTCGGTCGTTTTGGAACGAAGTTCAGGGAGCGAGGTAGTCCGGACTTCTGGGTCTTCACGCCGTGCTGGACCGGGCGGGACCAGGTGTGGGGTAAAGAACACAGGCCTTGGAGTACGAACTCCAGGCTGTTATATGTATGTACTGTGAGACTTTGAGCGAATCCCTTAACCTTTCTGGGCCTATACTTCTTCCTATAGATGTGTGGGGCAGATGACCTTCCAGGGCCCTTGTCAGTTCTGGAACTTCAATCCTGCAGAGATGACCGGAGGAGCACTGTGCTACTTGGCAAGGAATGTGAATTCTGGTCCAGACTGAGCCTTACTCTGGGCTTACCGACCTCTTAAGTGGCGCCATCTCTTCCCCCACGGGGTCCTTATGAGGACCCAACGGGAAGAGAGATGGAGAATGTAAAGCGCTGTGCCCTGTAACACGCCACAGTTCCGGCCCTCAGTTTCCTTATCTGTAAAGTGGAGGTGTTGCTAGGAAAGAAAAATAGAGCCGGGAACTCAAAGCTTTCCCGGGGCTCTATATAAAGCGCTGGCGTTTCCGGGACGGCTGGCGGCATCTGGCTGCCCCAGTGGCCCCAAGATACGGTAATCCCAAACAATACTCGGGGTCATTGTTTACAACTGTAAAACACATTCTGTCCCGAGCTGCATCCCCAAGGACACGCGTGGCAAGGCGAAGCTAGCCAGACTCCTCGCACCTCCGCCGCCGCCCCTTGGGCAGAACCCCCAACGCTGCGGGTCTGGGCGCGGTGTGTAGGGCAGCCGGCTACACAGCGCACAGGCTGAGGGGGTTTGGGTAATTTTGTTTTTGTTTTCATCCCCGCGTCCTGCCTGCCGGGGCGTTTACGCGCCTCTCTCAGCAGGACTGAGTAAATGCAGTCCTTTGACGCAAAACCGATCAGCTCTTTCCCCCCAGCGGCAGCAGCAAAACCCAGAAATCTGGGGGTGGGGACGAAGTGGGGGGTGGAGCGCAGGAGAAGAAATCGTGACACTTTCTCACTCGCCTGTCCGTCCCCTCTGGCGCCACACGAGTCCCGAGCCGCCTTGGAGAGGTCTCGGGGGCGCGGAGTGGGGGCGGGGGGAGCTCTGCCCGGGCCTCCCGGGAGCAGCCTCGTGTCGGAGCGGCGCGAACAGACGCCACTTTTGGTTTTCTTTTGCGCTGCAGCGGTGCCCAGCCCCCACCCCCACTCGGCACTCGAAAATACGGGTGCTTCTGGATCTCTCCCACACAGTCCTTCCAGTAATGCGGCGGGTGAGGGGGGAGAAGGAAGGGGGAAAGGGAGCAGGAGCTTCCTCCGCGGCCTCCGCGGTGCCGGGCGCGCCCAAGCCGGGGAAGGCGCCGCCGGGAGCGCGCAGGCGGGCGAGCGCACCCTCGCGCCCTCGTCCGCCCCCGCCCTGCCTGCTCCCCGGCCCTTTCCTTTCTTGTGGGTTCCCGTAAAGCCCGGCAGCCCCGAGACGTCTGCAGAGCATCACGGAATCTGTGCTGATGCAAGTCGCTAGTCTCCCCTGGGTGCGCCCCGGCCTGCCTCGGAGCGCTTTGATCCCCGCCTTCCCCTGCTCCAGAACTTGTGTTGGCTCCCTCTGCCCGCCCGGAGGCCCGCGCTCCGCAACCAGAGCTCACCTTCCACTTCGACCAGACACGGAGCTGCGATCTAGTGCCCAGGAGGTCTGCTCGTGCCTTAGTCGAACTGCCAAGGCGAGAGTTCAGCCTCCAAAGTTCGCTGCCCACTCCGCGGGGCGGGTCAGTCCCGTGAGAAAGGGTCCTCCAGCTCTCCGGAGCTGCACACTGAAGACAGGCGAGGCCAACCTCGGCTGAGCACTTCCCAAGATCGGGCCCCATGCCACGTGCTCCTGTAATCCTCCTAACATCTGAGGTGGGTAGTCCCAGGTTGCCGATGAAGAAAGAGAGTGAGATTAAGGAATGCGTCCAGGAAAATTGGTTAGTGAATTCGTGACCCGGTGGGAAACGCATCTGGTCTCTGTGACACCAGCATTTCCTCTTACCCAGGACCAGGCCTCCGGCCTCCTACTGTTTCCCCCTTACTGGTCTCCACAGAGCACGTCTTGTTTCCCTCTTACTGGTCTCCACAGAGCATGGACTTCATCTGGTGTCTGGCTTTGCCCTACATTTGCGGGTGCTCTGCTCCTTAATTCTCCGCTGAATATGTAAACAGCCCAGCACTCAGGGAAAAGAAAAACAAAAGAAAGTGTATGTCATGTCAAGTGAAGAAGGGGAGGAGGGCAACCGGGGGCCTCTCATCATCGCTCTGGGACAGCCCTGGCCTGCAGTTGTTGGTTTCCTTCTTTGTCCCTCCAGCCCAATGTGTGGCCCCTGACTTGACTCTCACGCTGGCTGCCAGCTCTGGGGGCCCCTGGCTCACACACCCAAGCACTGAAGGGTCTCAGAAACCCTTCCGCATATATGGCTGCTCTCACACTCACACAGAGGACTTCTGACTGCGATGCAACAGCAGGTAGAGCTATTCTGCATGGCCAAAGAGGAGCCGGAGAAGCTGACTCTAGTGGCTGATTTCCTACTAGAGGCTTCCCAGCCCTTAGGCGTCAGGGCCCAAACTCAGCTTAGCCTCGTCAACTTCATACCCAGTGTCTCCCTGCCCTCTAAGCTCCCAGCCCTGCGAATTAGAAGTAAACTTCATTTCAACTCCGTTTGCTCCTTCCCCACTTCTGGCCAAAGATTGACCTCCAGGGGCACAGGAAAGGGCAAGGAAGGGTGGACATGGAGTAGGTATACTTGGCAAGGGGGTAGTTAGGAGCAGAGATGCTAGTAAGCCCAGAGGTATCTCCTGCATTTCAGGAGGGGAGATGGCCCCCAGTGGCCATGTGCTTCACACCAGTGGGAGTGAGCCTCAGAACACTCCCTACAGCCTTGTCAGACTGCATTTCCCTTCCTCTAGCTCCCCAGGTACATTAAGCCACTGATTCTGTGGACAGGTGTTGTGTCCCGAAAAAGGAGGAGGCAAGGGAAAGGTTGGGAACCACTGATGCTAAGAAATCAGCATCTGGGGAAGTGAACAAGACAGGCCAGGCCCACAGCCCACTCCCTCTCTGTGGGCTTGCATGACACTCCCCCACCCCCTTCTACAGAGGACCTACCCAGCTCACCATTCTGAGTACCTCCCATGATTTCCACGTCATGTGCAGACAGGATAGGCACCAATGAGGAAAAGTTAAACAAGGAAGTCAGGTGGCATTAAGACAAGCCTTGTAGCAACGGTGAGGCTCACGAAGCCGTGTCTGGCTGGTGAACTGCATGTGTGCAAATTCATCCAGCTCGACCAGAGGAGAAGGGCGCTTGATTCACTTTACTGCATGCTACTTTCATTTAAGAAAAACCAAACAGAGAAGAAAACAAAACCTTCTTTTGTAGTCTTAGACCTCGAAAGTTATGTTGATATTTGTAAGCGAGGTCTCAGACAGTGCATGCAAATGAGGCCCTCTTGGACACCTGTTGACAGTCCCAGGAGACTCTCCAGCTGCCTGCCCTAGAAAGAGGGCAGGAAGAGGTTACTTCCCCCTTCTTGGTTTTCGTGTATGTGTGTGTGCGTGTGTGTGTGTGTGTGTGTGTTTGTATGTTTGAAGCCGGATGCATTCCAGAGATAAAGTGACCAGTGTGATTATTCAGAATATCTTTATGAGTCAGAACAGAAGTCACCCCTCCTAGGAATGTTTCTCAGGTCTGGAGAGGAAGAACAGGACTACTTCCCCCATTTCCCTCCTGAGCCCAAGATCTGCCCAGGGCAAGGTGGCTTGGGTTTAAGCACCCAGTTGGTAAAGGGGGCTCCAAGGACAGTCCTGCTGTGGCCAGGTGTGTGACCTCAGTCAAGTCCCTTGACAGCTTTGAGCCTCTGCTGCTTCATCCACCACCAAGTGCCGGACAAGAGCGGGGCCTGCCACGGAACACGGGACGAAGCCCTAGAATGAGAAACTCTTCCCCTGCTGCTCCTCTTTTCGGGATGAATATCCTACCAGGTATCCTCCTGCCTGAAAATATATCTCTCCTCTGTTCTGGGGCTCTGGAAGACCCTGGAGGGAAGCAGTAGTCAGGCCCCAGTGTGAGCCTTCCACCTCCTGCCCCATACCCAGGCCAGGCAGTCTCCATCCATTTCTAATAGGGTTAGAGCCTGGGACGCTGCCAGACACTTAGATTGCAGGCCCCAGGATCAGCTGAGCACATACTGGGGAATGGGAAGCATAAGAGAAGCCTGAAGTCTGGATGGACCCGGCCCTCAGACAGCTTGCAATCTAGCTGAGAGGTATGGAGTGACACACACAAGAGTGGAGGCTGGAGGCAATAACAATGGTGGCATCTATAAAAACCTTTTATGGGGCTTATTTTGCATCAGACATTGCTTTAATTGAGTCACATGCACTAATTTTGGTAATATTCACAATGGCTCTGTGATGTAGTTATAATTATTATCCCCACTCAGCAGATGAGGAAAAGAAGTCAGGAGAGGTAAATGTGTCCAAGGTTATATATAGGTAATAGAAATAGTTGGGATCTGAACCTTCACCTTCAGACCCCAGGTTCCTGGTACAGAGGTCAGTGAACTGTTCCATTAGTATGGCAGGGAAACACTGTACACCATCTCTGCACACACAGAGACAGCATCTGTGCTATCATTTCATTCTGTCGTCTCAACCTCCTGTGCAGAAGACTGCACCCATGTTATTGATCCTTTTTTCTTGATCAAGAAATGGAGCATTCAGGTAGATGCAGGGATGGTTCATGGTCATACCAAACTTACCTACAGAAGAGGGGTGTCTCCAGGTCTTCTGACTCCCATGTGCCCACAGGGAATAATGAGCAGAGCATGGGGAAAGGCCAAACCTAGGAGACCAGTTGCTTGTTCCAGGGTTTCACCCAGTTCTGCCCAGTAGAAACTTTGCTGTTGGCTGACTCCCTAGCCATTCCTCCTTCTAGCAGACCCCCCAATTTTCATTTGGAGAACTTCAACTTCTGCACTCCTTGTGCCAGATTTGACTCTACACTTGAGCTCTAGGGGTAGACACATCCTGGCCAGACTGAACACCATGCTTACCAGCTGCAGTTGCTAATTGGTTAAGGATTGTGTGCATGACAGAAGATTGGCCTTTGGAAGTCAGATCTGAGACTTGGGCTGAATTCTTGCAAAGAAGCAATCTCTTTTCAACTGGGAGACTATGCTGTTGACTACTCCTTAGAGTCTTCAGGGAATAAAGGCAATCCAGAGGAAAGCAGTCCATGGAGCAAGCAATGGAGAAAAGTTTCCAGTGTTGGTGATCGCCCAAATGTAGTGCCTAATGCAGCTGTACTCTTGGACTCTCCATTTTATGGCAGGTTATTTCCTTTTCTGTTTAAGCCCATTTCAATGGTGCACTGGCCTTTTGTAACTAGGAGTCCTAATGCAAAATAAACACCTAAAGCATACCTCCTGTGAATGCATACTGCTTGGCAGACATTTCAAGAATAGTAAAGACAGGCACGAAAGTGGCTATCTTCAAAAAATCTGGGATTTGATGAAGGATGTGAAAGATTTTTAAATAACTTCAAAAGCAACCAGATCACAATGAGCATCATAAGACAGCTACCAGTGTCCTCTGGCTAATAGAGGGTGAGTACATTCCAGATAGAGCACATTTTTCATAAAAGGCCTCACGATGGAGGTGGCAGTGGCATCAGCCTCAGATGTCCAGTGGGCTGTTGAGCTATCAGTTAACCCATCAGATGGTGGAAGCAGCTAGGCTGCAGAGCAGAGAGCATCAAGGAGGCAGGTTCAGGAAAATGTATGTGTAGGGGCAAGAGTGGATCGGTTGCGTTGACTTGGGCCCTGGGAATGGTCTAAAGGTCTAGGTTTTCTTTCTTCGACGGGGAGTGCTGGCAATTAAAGAGAAAACGATCCTAAGCCAGCTCCCAAACTGAAAGGTGTTCCCTATGGGAACATGTTGCCTACAAACAGACCAATCTGAACACTCCTGATCTCACCTGATTTTGGAAAAATTGGTATGGCCCCCAAAGATGAAACTGAGGCAAAGGGTGCAAGCAGATGTAGAATTGACCTCAGTTTAAGAAAGGCAGTAGTGCTTGAAAAGTTTTGGTGGTGTTCAAAAAGAAGATAAAGGGGGTTCAGAAACTAGATGGGTGTTTAAGTCAGTTGACTCTTATGATCTGCAGGTTCTGCCCCACACTTGGGCCTCCTGTGGATGAGTTTGGAGGTGCTAAATTTCATTCTGCTCTAATTTATGCAGCGAAGAAAGGAGGCAGGAGCAGGAGCAGGTCAGAGCTTCACCTGTACCTGAGATTTTCTTTTATAACCATACATTGAAGGCTTTTAAATATGCCCTGGATATTAGGTGGTAACAAGGAACTATTTTTGATTTTGTGAGGTAGAATAATAACATTCATTGTGCTTATGTAAGGTGGTAACGGTATCATGTAGGTGCCTGATGAAGAGTCTAGGGATGAAGTGACTTATGTTTAGGTTTTAACTTTAAACATTTCAGTAAGTGCAAACAGGACAAAAGAAGATATACATATAAGTAGAAATATAAGTTAAAAAGGCAAAAGGACAAATTATATCTTTCACACAGACATTTGTACATATACACATAAATGCCGATGTGAGTGTGTATGTACATTACACATACGCATGTACAGAGAAGCCAGACATAAAATACTATCTATTATACTGTTCCATTATATAAGTTATTTTTAAAAGGGAAAAATAAAGCTGTGATGTTAGAAGTCAAGATAGGAGTTGCTCTTGCGGGCCCAGCGCAGGGATTTCCAGTGTTGGCAGATGCTGTTTCTTAGCTGGATATGGCTTACATGGGTGTTCACTTGGTGAAACTCTGAGCATGTGAAATTTGCAGTTTACTGGATGTATGTTTTATACTTCAGTCAACTTGCCCCATACAATGCCCCCCTTGTACACATATGTACACACAGAGGGAGGGAAATCTGAGTTGTGATTGTGTGTGTATACATAGTATGTGTATAATGGTATATACTAGAGAAGTATATATTGGAGGGAGAGAATCAAAGCAAATATGACTCTCCACTAGGAATTCTTAAGACAAGTGAAAAGACATGTTCTGAACTAAGCTTTAAACCTGAGCTTTCCATGCACTGCTGAATGTCACCCTCAAGGGGGAGAATGTTCTTTTTTTTCTAACTCAAGACACATGCAGTGGGCTGCAGCCTGAATTGAAAAAAGCCTAGCTTTCATCTGATGGCCCTGGTGGCAGCGTGGAGGATGGAAGGGAGTGGGGCAGCTGGAGAGGCACTGGAGAGAAGAGGACAGCAGGGCTCTGGAAGGCAGAGTTCAGTGCTCTCCCCTGGGCAGCTTCTGCCATTGCAGCTGTGTGGAGTGGGCTCAGACTCAGCCAGACACCCCAAGCAACGACACAGAGAGGGGGTCAGGTGCCGCTAGGGCCTCACCTGAATGCCCCCAGGTGTTAGCCTATCCCACCTGGGCACCCTATGGGTCAGCTACTGTGGGTCCCAGGGCACATGGGCTGCCACAAGGGACCTGTGCTCCCCACGCCTCAAAAGATGCACATAATCCGTGTAAGGAAGCTCTGTTTTCTGCACAAAGGAGCCCATCACGAGGCTTCCTGTCTAAAATCGTGGCTAAAGCTGAATGAAGGGCGATCATTTCTCTGCTTCGCTTGTAGGGTTGTGAGGAGGCTGAATAGGATACTGCTTCTGAAAATATCTCTCAACCCAGGGAATTCCATACACATGGGGCAAAAGAGGGTGAGAAAGAAAAGGAGGGTCTGGCAGCTGAGCAGAAATGGATGCCCAGCCACCCCTGGGAGGAGCTTAGGCTTGGGGAGCTCTGAGCTCTTCTGCCTACCCAGCTAGGGGTGCAATGCTTCCACAAAAGGAGCCTTAAGCCGCTCAGGGAGGACCTGTTGGTTACAGGATCCTGGATTATCCTAGTTGAAACCATTGTGACAGACCACCTGGTGCAACCCCCCAGCATTGTACAAACATGGCTCATAAAAGGAAACCTTTTGCCTCAGGTCACTCAGAGTGCCAGGGACAGAGCTAGACCAGCCTCCACTTTGCCAAGGCCAAGTACAGGGCACTATTCCCATGGCCTCCTGAACCCCAGAGCCTGGCATAGCTCCCTCACTCCACTGTGCAGCACCCCAAAGCTGATCTGCAGGAGTCCCATTTTCCAGAGTTCTGGAAGCTCAAGGCAGGAAGACTTGCTTGCCTCCCCTGATAAGGAGGCCTGGAGCCCCACCCCCGTTGACCAGAGCCCAGAATCTACCTGGTAGTAACTCCAACCTAAGACTATAACCTACTGCTGAGTGCAAACAGAGCCTTATTGTTAGGGACACCGATTACTGCACTGGGTTGGGCATTTATTTATTATCACATCTATTTCTTTTCATTAACAGAAGGCAAACATTCCCCACCCCAATAGCTGGGAGGCTACCTACCGCCTCTATGGGAGGGTAGAAGATGGCTCTCAAGGTTAGGTGGGAACAGAGCCAACCACCTACATGGTCATCCATTGGATCTCATTCAGGCGAAGGCAGGAGAGACTCAGGTCAGATATCAGGGAGAACTGCGCACCCCATCAGGCCCCACATGCCCTGCTGCTCGATCTATTCTTCACTTTGCCTCTTGACTCTGGTAAGAAACTAACTCCCTCCGTCCACCTTCCCCCAGGGTCTTCCCCACACAATTTTAAAAGTGATGAGATAGCATGGATACCTGGGCTCACAGACTCACACAGTGCCTACACACGAACTGTCAGGGAAAGGGTCCCCATACAAAGTGTGGCTGAACTATATTGTTGCCTGTTTAGGGTCTTGAAAGCTAAAGAAAAATAGCCCTGGGGTGAAGGGGAGTTTAATTGGGGGCAAAGAATTATCCTGGTGACTTTTTCAGTGCACTACATTCTCCCTTATTCATTTCAAGGAGGGGACTCCAATTCTGAGTCCTTATTCATTTCTGTGCCCCCACAAACCCCAGAACCTGGTAGAGCTCAGAATTGGAGCTCCCACCCCACCCCAGTCACCCTCAGGCTCTCCCCTTCCCACTGGGTAACACCTTCAGATACCAGCACTGTCTGCCCCATGGGGGGGGGGGCATTCTTATGGCCAGTTCATGAGCTCCCACTCCTTTGAGGATTTTCAGTCCCAGCAAAAGTCTAAGGGATTTGGCACCTTCAACAAAACTGCTGGGAGAGCAGACTCAGAGGCAGTGTTAACTGAGAGGGAAGACTGAGCAGAGCTTCTGAGGTCAAGGTCTGAAGCCCAGGCTGGGGCTAGCAGTTCCAGTGGGACAGGGCAGCAAAACAACTCCTCCCTCCCAGTTTCCTCCTGCAAGCCGTCACCTCCACCTGGCCCTGGTTCTCAGCGACTTGAGGGAGGGGCTTTTCATTTTCCAGATTATTGACTCTCACCCTGTCAGGGCTCATTTGCTGCCCCCAGTAAATTGCTTAGCAACAATGCTGGGAATGGGAACCAAAGGCAGTAAACTTCTGCACGGTTGCTCAGTGTCATCTCAACAGATTGTGAAAACTGGAAAAGACCCCTATTTTCACAGATGGGCATTTCCCAAACAGGATGGGAGCTTTGCTGGGTAATACAAGATGTCAGTGGTCAATAAAAGAAGGTGGTGATTGATAAAAGGTCTCTGTCTTTAATAAGTCTGGAAAATTCTGACTGAAATTTCTGGGACTTCTCGGAGGCTTTAATATGCCAGTGCAAGCTGTAAATGCCCAGAAGGTCTTCCCCAAAGGGCATTCCCATGGGAACAGTGACTCCACCAGCCCTCTGGCATCATGAGGAGGAAACTGAGGCACAAGGTCTTAGGGACAGATCTGATGGGGAGTCAAGATCTCCTGACCTTCAGGCTCCCTACCATCAGCACTGAGCAGACTCACTCTTCATCTGAGTTAGATCATGCATTGTATTCAAGGGGGAGAGAGGTGATGGAAACAGAGTACTTTTTTTTTTTTTCCAGTCTATCCTATGTGTTCTGGGCCAATGGGCAGTTGAGTAGAATTCCAAGTCTACCCAAGTAAGAACTTTAAAATAATTAGACTTACCTGGACCTCCACTGAGACATATTGTCACAGCTGACTGACCACAGGGCAGTGTATCAATTGATTGTTGGCCCCCCAAAGATATATGCCCATGTCCGAATCCTTGGAATCTGTGAATGTAGCCTTTTCTAGGAAAAGTGTTTGCAGACAAAATGAAGTTAAGGATTTTACTTGGAGGAGATCATATTAGATTTCTGGTGGGCACCAAGTTCAATGAGAAGTGTCCTTATATGAATGAGGCAGATGGAGATTACACATACATACACACACACATGCACACACACATGCACACATGCGCGGAGCGATGTGAAGACAGAGGCGATTAGAGCCATGACAGCAGCTGGATGAGGCCCCCCCAATACCTTGATTTTGGACTTGAGGTTTCCAGAACTAAGATAGAACACTTTTCTGTTGTTTCAGACACCAAGTCTGTGGTAACTTACAGCAGCCACAGGAAACTGATGGGGGAGGGGGTTGCTTTCAAACACCAAAGAATGAGGGAGACTGACGAAATGATCTTTGGGGCCTCTCCTGACCTCTACCCACTGGTCATCACCCTTTGATGACACCTGTGACTTGGTGCTGGGAGAACTGGACCAGGGCCCCCATCTGCCTAGGAAGGGGGAGGCATCAGGGTGTTAAGACCCCATCTGCCTAGGAAGGGGGAGGCATCAGGGTGTTAAGACCCAAGTCAGGGAAAGCAAGTAGAGGCAGCGTAGTACCCTGCCCTTGGGCAGTACTTCCATGGCCACCAGCAAAGGCACGTGCTGGTATCTTTAGCAGAGTGCCCCTTAAAGAGTCTACAAGCAGCTTCCAGCCCTGGCAGGTGAGGTTGCCCCCACTAAGTGATCAGTGGTCTGTCAGGCAGCCCCTGTGTTCACCACGTTGAGTGGGCTCGCTGTCCTTGGATCCCCTGCCTCACCGGGCGCTCCACTACCCTGCCCCCACAGGGAAGGAGGGTCAGGCATGCACCCCACATTCAGACTGTTCCCTCGCTGCACTACACGCGTGCACTCTTACACACACTCAGGGACTCTGTTGCAACAGCCTCCCTGCCCTGAGACAAGCGATAACATGTAGGCTGCCCGTCTCCTCTTGCCTCTCATCCCTGGCGGAGGAAAACCAAACCCAAGTTGCAGGGCCGATCAATTGCCAGGTAAAGGTGCAGCTGTGGTTTGACTGTCTCTACAGCAGTGTGGAGAGCCTGGGGACAGGACAGAGGTCATTGCCCCCTTCAAAACCACCAATGGCCCAAACGCCAGTAGCTGTTGATCAAGCCGCTTTGTCTTTAAAGCTAGTAGCCCAGCCAGGCGGGCACCTCAGGGCTGGCAGCCATCTTGCTCCTTGGGGAGAAGAATGAGCTTTGCCCACCTGGGCGGGCCAAGCTAGGTGCCCTGGGCAGGAGCCCCAAGCCAGGCACACCTGTGTGTGTGGTCTGAATGGCTCACCCAGAGCCCACATTCAGTCCCAGCTGGGTCCCCAGCCCCCGGAGCCAAAGGAACCCAGCCTCTAAGGTGGTCTCTGTTTACTTCCTGGTTCCCTCTTTCCACAGACCCAGGTACCCACCCCAAACTCGAGATCAGAAGGCAGGGAGGATGGCCTCTCCCCTTTCTAGGTCAGAAGTGTTTTGTAACCAAGCCCTGGGGTGCTGTAAATGTTTGCTTGCAGGGTTGTTTTGCCCAGCTGGGGCAGGGTTGGGCTGAAGCCCCCCTGTCCTCGATTGCCTTCTCCCCTCCCTTCACCACCCTAATTTCAGGCTCAACTGTGCGCACTTAGGACTTAATTAAACTCTTGTCTGGCTTTCAGAAGAGACATTTTCTGCCCCAGGGAGTTGCTACCAGCTTTGTGAGGAGGGCAGGCCTGAGCAGGCTCTCAGGTGAGGTGCTGCTGCTGTGAGGGGGAAAGAACCCTGCCTCCTGCAAGCTGCCTGAACAGTGGGCAAAGGGAGTGGGCTCAGCGGGAGGCATGGAGGCCCCCAGCCTCGGGAAGGCCAGCCCAGGCATCAGGGCTGGGGGGTGGGGTGGCCCTCCTGCCGCCACCACTACCGCCACCCCTGCCGGCCGTGCTCAATTATCACAGGTCACACTGTCCAGGTCACACTGTTCCCGGTGCCCGCCCTGCCCCACCCTGCCCAGCCAGCAGCAGCCTCCAGCACCGCCCGCCCACTGCTGGCTACACCCTGGCCTCTCGATCTGAGATTCCTCCTTTGGGGCCAGACTCCCACCCCAAGGGGCCCTGGGAGGGAGGAGAAGGGCAGGTGGCTCTGATCCAGGCCCTCAGCCCCTAGGAGGGGCCTGCCTGGCTCTGGCTGTGGGAGGGACTCTGCGGAACAGCCCTTTCTAGGGAACAGTGTGTCGGAGAAAGGCTGGTTCAGAGACCTGGGTCTGCTCCTTCCTATCTAGGTGTCCCTGAGCAGGTTATTCACTGATCAGAACCTCGGCTTCCTCATTTGTAAACTGGCAGTGCTGACGTCACTATCTCACAGGAGTGGGGTGCAGGGAGGGGAGCATTTTGCTAAGTTAGGCAAGAGCCTCCACAAATATTAGGAAATATTTCTGTCAAGATGAAGGCTGTGAGCAAACCTGCTGGTGAAGTTTTCAATGCTTCCCCCAAGATCGCTCCCTGGTCACCCCACATGGGCACCCACCTGCACTGCCCTGTAAGCACCCAGCTTTCTGCACATGGATCTTGCCATCTCCCTCATTTCTCTCCTCAGACTTCAATTCCCTTTTTACACCCCTGGCCTCCCCACTATAGTTTTCACCTGTCTGGAAACCTAGTCCAGAACACTCAGCATGTTGTCCTGACACCCTACCCAGCCCCCAAGGCCCTGCCACTTGTCACGGATGACTCCGCTTTCTAGCAAATTCTTTGAGTTCATGTGGGCAACATTCAAGACGAAATGGTTCTGGGGAGAGCGGCTGAAGCAGGGTATTGGGGCATCAGCGCTGGATGGGAGCCCAAGGTCTCCTGGCAGTTCCCCTGGAGAACTGGACCCTGAAGAGGGGCAGCAGTTGCCCAGACACAAGGGCCAGCCTCAAGTCACCATGCCCTGTCCAGTGGGGAGGCCACCACCCGACCTTTAGCCCCAGAAGCGCAGTCTTCCTGAGAGGCCCCCAGGTAGAACATGGGAGCCCACCTGAAGCCTAAGGAAGCCCAACGGGCCACTGTCCCCAGGTAATCTTCCTCAGCCCAGGTGACCTGCTGGTTTCCATTCTTCTGAGAACTGCCATGTGGGATGACACCAACCAGAACAGTAGACTTTTCATCTTCCCTGGGAGGACCAGGGTGACTACCTCCAAGCCCTTCAAAGCCCTTTCTGACATGATCTCATTTAGCCTCATCTGCCCACTGGGCTTAGGAGGGAGGCAGGGGCTGGGGGCACTCTCAAGACTTAGGGGTACAGGTAGGGGCAAGGAGAAGTTGTTGAAGAACATGGCTTTCCAAGATTGTGCTCTGGAGCAAAGAACTCTTCCTCAATGTACCTCCATGTCCCCATCTCTGTCATGATGGTGAAAGGGAATTAAGGGATGCTGTCAGGATGACCTAGATGTGGGTGAGTGACCATGATGGCCACAGCAAGTGGTGATCAGTAGTAGGTGAGAATAATTGGCGGCTTCTTTGACAAGCCACTCTCCTCAGCCGTGAAGTAGAGACAGAACACCCTACCTCACAAGTGGGATGAGACTGAAGAGCACAAAAGTGCCTCAGGCTGGGCACACACTGGACGCCCTGTAAGCATGACTTCTCTTCCCAAATCACTGGGCCAAACCAACGAAATGTATGCCTATGGGCATCCTCCCATTTTCCCAAGTCTCTCCAGAACTCCGTGGCCCAGACTCTCCTCGGCAGCCACCTGAGGGTCCAGCAGGCTAGGAAGCGCTGGCCCCAGCCCCACTAGCCCCCTTGACCATGGCCCATCTGGCCACAAGCCCACTTTGCCTGGGCCTCTCCCAGGGGCCAGGGGCTCTAAGTTCTAACCCTTACAGGGCTGCTGACTTATTGTGTGGCCTCAAGCCAATCTCCTGGCTTCTCTCAGTTTCCCCACCAGTAAAATAGGGCTAATGACCATCAGCCTCCTGCATTGGGGTGTTGTGAGAATTAATTAAGGTTTGTAAAAGGCTTTGAGATCCATGGATGAAAGGCCCTGAAGAAGGACAGAGTGTTATTATCCATTATTAGTACTGTTATATTCCATCCAAAGATCTCAAAGTCTCTTACAGACAGTAATTAGTACCTTGCAGGGGTGTTTTGAGGGTGATTAGTCCCATTTCACATATGGGAAAACCAGGCACAGGGAGGAATTAAGTCAGAGCAGGACACATGGGGAAAAGCTGGCTATGTATTCCTCGTGTCTATTGCCACACCAGCCTTTGCACCCCTGCTCTCATGCTTCACTTCGGCCTCGACTTATGAATTAGTCTGCCGGGACCCGCACGGAGCAGGTGAGGGGTCCGAGTTAGTGCTGTGTCACTTGTTCTTCTGATTTCCACCTGTTGCTCTGCCTCCAGGGAGCGTGGCCAGGGCAGCCTGTCCCAGTCTCCTGGGCAGCAGAAACTGGCACTAAAGGAACTGACAGATGCAGCAATGGAAGGTGGGAACAGAGGGCATGAAGGCGCAGGGAAAATTAAGATCCAAAGTTGTCCACTATTCTGTGGCCTGGGGCTCAGCTTCTCCCTTACTCCCTTAGCTCCTCAGACTCCTCTGGGGACCTTGGGCCTCGGTGACCCAGGACCAGCCTAGCCTTCCAAGCTATCTCTACAGGGGCACCTGAAAGGGGAAGAAACAGAAAGCTCCAGGACTCACCTGGTAGGCTACCTGCCCGTTGAGGGCTCAGTGGACAAAAACACTCCTGGCCTACTTTTTGAGAAGAGCCCCATTCGCTTCCTGGAGTCCAAGGAGCCCCCGGTGCTTGTGGTTAGCTTCCTGGTGTCCTTGCTGTATGGATAAGGGAGCTATTTTTTCTTAAAAAATAAAAGTCCCAGAGTTAGTCATTTAAAGATAGGTTGTACCTGTTTGCATAATAAACCATAACTCTAGTGCACAAAGCAAAGCCCATTCATTGGTGTAGTAAGCCGCAGAGGCAACAGCGAACCCAGCTCAGAGCGTACCTTCATGCCAGGGCTGCAAACTGGCACAGCTGCAGGAACCTGCCTTACTCCTCAATCCTGCTCCCTAGGAACCAGAGCACTGAGTTGGGGACCCTGATATTCAGCGATATTTAATAAATGTTTCAAAAGCAAACAGACAAACCACCATGCAGCATCTGCTAGTTTCCATGCTGGTGAAAGCTCTTACCATCACTGACTTCAAGTCACCAACGTCACCTCAACCAGCTCACCAGATTCCTGAAACTCTAACAATTGGCTCTCTTACACCAACTCCTATACACATGGCAGTGCCCTGAGACCTTTCCCCAAAAGGAAGGGGGCAGGAACAGAGAGACTGAGAAGTCTCTTTCACTCAAAACCATCCCTTTCTTGGACTTTCTCAGTCAGCAGACTGTGAGCTCTTGTTTTTTGACGGGGTCCTGAGGAGGCTGCAGAAAAGGCCTGTCCTGCCTGCCCTGTGGCTGCCCCCACAGGGCTCATTCTCTGTGCATCTCTTTGAGAAGTGGCAGCAGTTTTCAAGGAAATGGGCAGAGGATGGTAGGTTTAGATGAAGGGAAAGGAGCACGAGGAGCATGGGGACCTGCTGAAGTAAGAGGCCTCAGGAATAGAGCCTTGAACCCTGCCCTACTGAGCCTGAGCCTGCCTCCAACTAAAAGGTTTTTACCTAGAATCAGGATACTGATTCTAGGAAACTTTTTGAAAAATTGACTCTTTTATTCAGAGGTTTGAGAGAAACTGCTCCATCCATGAAATAAGAGCACAATGAAATCTAACGAGGTAGCGCTGGAAAATAAAAATCTGCTTGAGACTGATATGAGTTTTTTTTTTTAAAGATTCAATAGAAAAGTTAGAAGATAAAATTCAGAAACTATCCCAGAAAATGTAATGAAAAGAGGGGGAACTCAGAAAAGAGGAGAAACAAAAATTAGGAAATGGATTCCAGAGTTCCAACATCTGCCTGTAAATAGTTCCAGAAAAAGACAATGGAGAAAGTGGAGAGGAGAAATCATCAAAGAAGGAATAAACGCAAGACACATTTGCTAATTTCCATGCTGGTGAGAGCTCTTTCCAGCTCTTCAAGTCACCAATGTGACCTAGGACTAGTGAGTGACCAGTGTGAAAGTCCTCACCAAGTGCCTAACACCATAAATAAAGACCTCTGCTAAGGAACATCATGGAGAAATTTCAGAATGAGGATAAAGAATATTAAAAAACTTATAGGGTGGAAAGCAAAGAGATCAGAGGCAGAAGATCAGAAATTAGAGTGAAACCAGACTTCTCAACAGGGAAGCTGAAAGCAAACAGACAATGGAACTACAAAAAGACAATGTTTTGAAAAATATGAAGGAAAATGGTCTTCCACCTAAACTCAGTCAGACTAATAACTAAATGTCAGGGCAGAGAAACATACACAAAATTTTAGCTGTGCAAAACCTTCAGACATGTGAAATCTCAAGTTTATCCCCCATAAAGCCTTTCATTCAAAGTTATTATTTGCGTACTCCCCCAAACAAGGGGGAAAGGATGTAGGAAACCAGCAATCTGAAGAGCAAAGAGAAATCTCAGGTGACAGCTGCATTGCAGTCCTGGAGAGCAGTACTGCTCTGGAGCCACAGAATGGCATTTTCTCCAGGGTGAGAAAGTCGTGGGCCCCAGTGCAACTGGGAGAGGGGTTTAGGTTAGAGGAGCCATATTGTGTGATGAGAATAATGCTAAGGATGGATGTAGAGTAAGATAGGGAAACTTGGAAAGGCCCTTCAGAATGGCACATGATTTCTCTGAGAAATAGGGATTAGGTCATCTGGCAAAAGGGGTAGGGATGGAAGAACTAGATGGATGAGGCCAGTAGTAAAAGCTTGGAAAGCCTGTCCCAGGAATGAACGGGCAGTTAGCTAAACATGTAGGAATTTTCTGAGCATCAGCTCCACATACTTGTGGTGGGTCCTGTTGGCAAAGATGTGTAAAAGCAGGATGACCAGGTATAAGGGTGCTCTACTACTCATTGGTCTTGGATTAACTTCACACATATAGAAACATTTCAAGCATAATACAAAGAATCTTTTTGGCCCATCCACTGAGATTGTCTAATTGCTAACATTTTATTACATTTGTGCCATCTCATTCTGTCTCTGTTTTTCTCTAGGGAGACATCAACACACATTTTTTTCCCAGAGTCATTTGAGAATCAGTTGTAGATGGGATGCTCCTTGGCCCAAAAATACCCCAGTTTATATTTCTCCAAGGAATGCCAAATCAACAAACCAAAATTAATTTAATGTCATCAAGCGTTCAATCCATGGACCCCATTCCATTTTCTCCAACAGTCTCAACAGTGCCTTACTTACCTTCTGACTCAGGATCCAAGTCAGGATTCCTAGTTGTACTTGGCTGTCCTGCTTTATTAGTTCCTTCAATTTGGAACTGGTCCCCAGTCTTTCTATGTCTTTCTTAACCAGGAAAATCTTAATGAGTACAAACCATTCAATCCATACAGTGGCCCCCAGCTTGGGTGTAGGCCAGTGTGTCTACTTTCATCTCACTCATTCTTGGCAAGATGACCACAGAAATAATGCTGTGCCTTCCAAGAGCATCCCCTTTGGGCATGCATTGCTGACCTGTGCCACCAAGAGTGAGGTTAACCTTAATCACCAGATCACACTGTTGCCTGTGCCTGCCAGGTTTCTCCACAGTGAACTCACCATCTTTTCCTTTGTCTTTCATAAGTATGTGGTGGAGATATCTGAGTCTACACCAATATCCTGTTCATCACATCTTCACCCAGCAGCCTTTAGAGACTCCAGCCTATTCAGCCACAACTATGATGGTTGCCAAATGCTGAGAATGTATTTCCATCACATGTGTGTTTATTATGGCCATCCTACTGTGAGGCAGAATCTTCCTTTGTCTGTGGGGCGCCGAAAATAGATAGGAGATATGCCTTAGGTAAAGGAACACCTTTATCTACTCTCGCCCATCTTTGGCACACTGGAGATGGTTCCTGGCAAGATTTCTTATCTGTGATGACAGTCCTCTAACCTCCTAGGATTGTCCCACCAGAGAGACATGTCCCTAAAAAGATAAAAGTGTTTACCCCCACAAGTGTTCTTCTGCTAGATAATAAAGGTCCCCCCATCCTCCTATCCCATGTGCTACATACCACGGGGGATCCTGGTTTTTTCCTTCCATATTACCTCATTGTAACCATTCCTTTACCAGGGTATTTAAGGGGGCTTGGATCCTCTAATAAATGACTTAGCACATGTTCACTAAGTCCCAGTCTATGACTCTGTCTTGGACCATTTCAATCTCTCCCGTCCATTCTTTTTCCCACCCGCATCTTCCAACATTTCTCTATCCTTCGTTCCATTATTTTTTATGTCCTATGTACTCATGATTACGCCTATTCTAATCATAATTCTGTCACCATAATTATTTTGATATTTGAATTGTTTCAGATTTAGCTTTCAGACAGACTCCTGTGTCATCTTGACCTATATTCTCTTTATTCTTTGACTATTTCCTTACTTTCTGGCACAGAAAGAGGTTTCAATCTTCGCTTATGATCTTGCTGTTCTAACTCAGGGTCAGGCATTTCTTCAAGGAGCGCCTCTTCTTTTTACTGAGGGATGGTATTTTAAAGCTAAGATCTGACACCTTATTGCTCCTGAGCTATTGTCACCTGTAACAGTCACCTCTGAGTAGCATTGGTGTCAGTTCCAGAATAATCTTGAAGACCACCGGCAAGTCCCACCGGCAAGTCACATGCCTGACTCAAACAGCAGCTCCTAGGGGTTCAGCATCGCCATGCTTCTGCCTGCTAGTTTCACATAGATATTTAAAACCACAGTCAGAAGGGTCTTTCTATTTTAATTTCACTACGAGTTAATTTTTTCAAAGCAGGAATGCTATTGAATTTTACAAAATACATATTTTCCACATTCATCTCAACAGTTGAGTTGTTTTCCCTTTTTTGATATATTAGTGAGTTATGAAGTTTAACAATATTAAACTGTATCATCTCCCCCCAGGATAAACTCTGTTTGACCAGGTTGTATTATTTTTATATGATACTTGATTCAGTGTGCTAATATTTTACTTAGAAATAATGCGTTGCTCTTATAAGTGACAAGAGTGACTATCTCTTTTTTATTGTCTTTGTCGGGCCTGACTGTGTAGTTGAGAACAAAATGCAAGCTTGTGTCCAATAGAAGTGAGGGGTCCTGGAGCTGTGAATGTGGTTGGGGGGGGCAGGAGGAAAGAGTGATGGGAGAGTTAGAGGGAGACAGGTGATCCCCATAAGGCATTCTGGGGAGAGGGATGCCCTGGAGGGTGTAATGTGAAAGGGGACTTTGCAAAATGGAACTTCCCAGGTGGGGTCAAGACTCAGCTTTCAGTCAGGGGAGTAGCTTGCTGATGGAAAGTGGGAAGTCATTGGAAGGCAGAGGTCAAGGAACTGTGAGGTAAGGATCAGTGTGGACTACCCACCCTGCTGAAATCGCCCCAGGTGGTGGCAAAGAAGAAGCTGGCAGAGTCAATGCTAAGGTGAGTGGGGTCACGACCTAGAGGCTGGTGACAATTTCAACAGCAGGAAAGGAGAGGGCAGGGGGTAACCTGACTGGTTGAGAAGATCCCAGTCTTCTCAACTATCCCAGGATAGAGGCAACTTATTTTTTTTTTTCTAATGAGGTTGAAAGAGCCCAACACAGAACCAGAGCTTGTCTGAGGTTGGAGGAGAGCTGCTTGCTCTCCCCTGGCCAAGGAAGCTGAAGGGGCACTGAGGAGGTCAGGGGTGGGGTCTGCAGCCAGCCAGCAGGACTGCAGCTGAAGGATAGTTTTTCTAATCTCAATCCTAGGATCAGTTCAATTCAGTGAGTTAATAAATGTGCTAGACACAAAGCAAGCCCAAGAAGCGCTGTTACTGTTATGATCTGTACTAAGTAATTAAATGTTCTTTAAGTGATGCCAACAGGCAGCTCCAGACTCTGCCCAAGAGTTGTGATGGACAGATTCTACTTTACAGGCAGAGTGGATATCTTCCCCTCTTCGTCCTCCCTCCTCGCCCCTTCTCATTCGCAGGTGCCTCAGCTGGCCTTTGGCACCTGCAACCCCTGAACTCAGATCCCAGTGCCCCCCCCCCCTTGACTAGCTGCATGAATTCGGGCAAACTTGGGCCTGGTCTGTGAAATGGTGAGCAGGCCTCCTGGAGCATGGGCAAGGGTATTGTTGCTGGCACCTCAGGTCCCTGAATCCTACAGTGACCTCGGCCCAGGACCACCCACTGTTGCAGGCTTAGTGGCTGTTCAGAGGCTGAGCAGATCCAGGGATAGACAGGAAAGGGAGGGGGTGGGAGGCCAACAGGATTCCTGCAGCCCAGACAGAGGAGCAGGAGGCAGGAGGGGTAGGAGCAGGATTTTAGCCCATGCAGGTGGGAATCCTCAGGCCTTCAGTCTTAGAAACAAGACCTGGCCCTGGGTAACTCCACAGCAGAGCAGCACAGCCATGAGCAGGCCCTCTGGCTGTGGTTAGGTGGGTGGTCTCCTGCAGTTCCCCATTTAAGCTGGGAACCAAGCAACCAGCCACCAGCACAGGCCTCTATCCCGCCCATTTCCGGCCATGGTCCTGTCCCAAAGGCCCCTCCTGGAAGCTTGAGTGGTCACCGGCCCTTCCCAGAGTCCCTGTCTTACTGCCCCTCCCTTGGGTAGGTCCCCAGTCTCAAGGCACAGGGCAGGCAGGAGAAACCAGGGTGAACTTGGAGGCTTGTCATAAAAACACCTTAGCACAGAACTGGGGAGGAAAGGAAAGGGAGTAGCCTCCAAGCATGTGCCTGGGACAGAGGTCCCATTGTACAGATGAGGAAACTGAAGCTCAAGGGCTTTGACTGACTGAAAGTAACAGAGTCGGTAGGCATAAGAACAGGATTAGAACCCAAACTATGCAGCCCCAGTACTCAGGGGGTAGGGTGCCCTGTAGGGAGAGGAGGGTCTGACAGAGAGTGGGCGGCATCGAGCAAAGAAGCTAGACTTTGAGGGCACAGGCTGAACTTGATCTCATTTTCACTACAAACTTCTGGGAGTCTCTGGTGAGTTAATTAACTTCTCAGGGCCCAAGAGAAAAATAAACCAGAAAATGTTGGTAAATGTGCTTTGAAGATCAGTTGGGTCTCTCCAGCCCCTGAGGTCTGGCTGAGGTCAGTGTAGAGCCCAGATCAGGCCCCAGGGAATCTAGGTTCCTCCCCAGGCTTTCTGAAGATCCCTCCGAGTGGGGGTTAGGGGGGGGGGTGCCTAGGTTCTGGACCTGCCCTGCATGTCTTTCCCTTGGCCTGTGAGAATCCAGGCATGCCCCTGTCCGGTCTCCGCCTCCATCAGCAGCACTTCCACTACTGCAGGTATGGCTGTGAGTGGAGGTCTCTACTGCTGAATGTACAGGGAGGATAGCGACGCAGACAGTTGCCAAGGGAACACAGCACATGCAGGTTCTTCCAATGCTGACACTTCACTGTAGGGAGGCTTTCATCTGCCCTTCCTCCTGGGAGCACACAGGTCCAGGTCTCAGCTTCTCACAGGCTCCAGCTGCTTCCATTTCCTCCCCAAGCTTCCCCACCCTGATTTGCCCTCTCTGTGGTTTTCTCCCTGTATTAGGCTGTCCATCCAGCTCAGTCCATCTCCGTCTAGACTCCTTGTAGAAACTTCTCTGCACATTCAAGTCAACCAGGTGCTCACAGAACAAAATGAACTTCATCTTCCTCATGGAAATCAAAGCAACCTGGGTTATCTAAAAGGCAGGCCAGGGGTACAGGTGAAGTGAGTTGCCTTTCTCTCCAGTGTCCTTCCTTGCTGGCAACCTGTCCTTAAGAAGTTTAGGGTCTGGTAGTGTGTGTACTATAACTGACTCTTGTGCTGCTCTCTGTTAAAAACCATTTGGTAAGATGAAACAGTTTAGGGTTTTATGGAAACTCAGGGAGGGGGAAATTCCAGGAAAAACAGGACAGTCAGTCTGTGTTCTACTCCCACTGGCATCTCTCTGTGTGGCCTCAGGAAGATCTCCTCCAACCTGCACCCCTTTGCCTGGGAGTAGCCTCTGGCTGCTCCTCTGCCTCCTGGGGAGGTGGCAAGCTCCTGTGTCACCTCCATCAAGTTGCTGCATGGTGCTGAGGCTCAGACACGTGCAGCCCATCCCCACTGGACGCTGTGCCAAGGGCTGTGCGCACTGAGCAGCTGCAGGGCCCTGATGGGCCCTCCCACACAGGAGTGTGGCTTGCCTGTGGTTTGCACTATGCATGAGGAAGGCCTTAGGAGAGAGAAGTGGGTCCAACTTCCTGGCTCGACCACTGACTGTTACTTTGAACAACTAGCTTCCTCCCTCTGAGCCTCTCATTTGATAAGAGGGAGTTTCTGGTTTCTTGGGAGGGACTGAGTGTGGTGCTGGCCAGGTCAGGGCACGTGGAGGTGCAGCACAGCTCACTAGGCACTGTGGTGGTGGAGCTTGTGTAGCGGGCAGGCCACATCCTGGAGAGCTGGGCCAGGGGGCACACCATAGTCCCAGGAAGAATAACTGGGGAGGCTGGAGACTCAAGAATCGAGGCTTCAAGGCTTAACCAGCCTCCTGACTCCACCTGACACACAACAAAATCAACAGAAGAAAGGAAGAGAAATCTTATAGCCCAAGGGCCCTGACTTCCTGAGGAGGAGCCCTTGAAATGGTTGCCCATGGCAGCCTGGTCAGCCTCCCACTGTATTCGGCATGCACTTGGCCCTGCCCAGCACCAGGCAAGGCCATGCTCCTTCCACACCACACCCAACCTGACTCCCCCCGCACCCCCCCACCCCGTGATATGTTTCCATCATGCCTGAGGGGCTTCATCACACCAGACACCTGACTCTGCCCCATCAACCTTGGGTTATCGGGTGCTGGGCCATGAGTAATGCCCGATGTGGAGGTCACTTTGATGACCTGCTTTGTCCCCAGAGGTGATGGAACTAGTGCCCAGAGGCTGCTGCCCCTTCAGAGAGCTGCCTCACCCACCACCTCCCCCTTTCCCAGGGCTGTGTAGTTCAGTGGCAGGAGGGTTTCAAGAGCGTAAAACCCTAGGTGGGAGGATTCTGGAGTGCAGTTCTGGTTCTGGAAGCCCCATAGCAGTGCCGAGGACAAGCCTCAACACCAGAATCCCGATGACAACCCTCTCCTGTGGGGTGAGCTGAGGCTGCTATTGGGCCCACATCCCTGCGTAGCCTCCTCTGCTTTCTTGTCCCCTGGCTCCTCAGGACTGGATTCCAAGGCCACTCCCTAAGAAACAGCCAGAGAAATGCTGACTCTCAGACTCTGCTTCGGAGGAACCCAGACCTGAAACAGGGCTCCAGCTTGCTCAGTCTGTTGAGCATAGAAACGCTGGCAGAAACTCCGGAGAGACTCCCACCTGCCAGGCCCGGAGGACGCAGTCCACACCCAGCATCCTGCGTGTCAGAACTCTCTCAGCTGAAAGACTCAGAGGCCCAGCTGAGCTACTAAGTCAAATGGAGACGACGCAGGCCCGAGTAACTCAGAGTCCCATAAACCCTGGCTTCAGCCAACGCCGGAGCCAGCACTGTCTCAGAGCCATATCCACGCCCACAGGCAGCTTCCAAGGCACAGTTGCTCCAAGTGGGGACTGTTCCTTTTCTATGGCTGCTGGAACAGATCCCCACAGATTGGGTAGCTAAACACAGCAGGAAAGCTGTCTTCTTGCACTGTGAAGAGTGGACGGGTCAGGCCTTCTGCATGGAGGCTCCAGGGAGAAAGGCGCCAGTACTGCTCTCCGAGCGGGGGTCCCTGCATTCCCTGACGCTCCTTGGCTTGTATCTGCACACCACTCCCATCCCTACCTCTGTTGTCATATGGTTTTTGCCCAGGGTGTCTCTGTCCAAGTCCCTTCTTATGGAAACACTGGTCACTGGGCCACGGTTTGCCCAAATCTCCTGTGGCTTCATCCTATGGCTTTAACCTGCTCACGTCTACAGTGGCCCTGTTTCCCAATAGGATCCAAATCAAAGGTGTTAGGACTTGAACATGTACTTTTTTGGTGGGGAGGGGGAGGCACAATTCAATTAACAACTTTAGCTAAAGGCTTCAGCTTTCTTCCTACCAACCTGGGAATTCCCGTGGAAAGAAAGATTCAGAAACCGCAGCTGAAGTCCTGAGTATGATTCCCACTGAGCCCAGTATGAGTCAGCTGTCCATCCTCGTGAATCTGTGTCTATGTTGAGGGCAGTGGAATGTTCTCATTGACCTAGCCTGGGTCATGTGGTTCACACAGAAACCAGGAAGGGAGCTCAGCCCCACCTGGACTATATCTTAACGGAAACCCAGTGTTATCACCAAAAGAACATGGCATGGATGCTATGGAGACCCCTCTGCATCCAGTACCATGTGGTGGACTTCATTTCTGTCCTGAGTATGGACTGAATCAGAAGGTGATGTAACTTGGAACTAGTTAATGGGACTGGAAGAGAGCGGAAACTCTCCCCATTCCCATCTTCCTCCCAAACGGGGCTCTTTCCCCAACAAATGACTGCCAAGAGTTCAGAGAATGGTCTCCCTCTTGTTGGGATAGTCAGGCAAAGCCTCACAGAGAAAATGGCCCTTGGGCTGTGCCTTGAAGGGAGGGAGAGGAGGACTGTCCAGGAGAAGTAGGGGGTGTGGACCTGAAGAGTCCAAGGCTCTAGGTTGAGGCAGAGGGTCCCAGTGGAAAAGCAGGAGGGAGGTGGCTGGAAACGTGACTGAAGCCCACAGCTGGGCCCTGAGAGTCTTCTGCTTCCCAAGGGCAGTGGGGAATCCATGAAGATTTATGAGCTGGGGAGAGACTTGGCCCTTAATCAGCTTCCAGGGCATAGTCTAAGTGGTGCTTCAGGAAGCACGTAGCTAAGGTGGGAGGATTGATTAGTGGGGTGAGGCCTGGGCAGGGAGGCCATGAAGAGGCCATTGTCACAGTCCAGGTGAGTGATGATAAGGACAGAGTGGGGTGGAGGGGAGGGACTGGGCAATTCCACCACCACCCCCTACCCAGCCAGCCCCAAACACAAAGCCAACCCTCTCTCAATTCAGTCCCCTGTGCCTTCCCTTATGCCCTCCTCCACACCAGCTTGACAGGATAGGGCCAAGGACCACTGGGATTTCCCTCACACTCATGTCTCACATCAATCTTCAAAACCCCCTCTTACAGACTCTTGTGCCCAGTACATGGCCAGACCTCAGTGTGGGCGAATCATCATGTCCCGACCAGTTATGTACTGGCACCAGAGGCATCTCCCCAGCCAAGAGGGAGGGCTTTGAGGCAGCTTCTCCACCGCCTGCAGCTGACTCAGAGAACGATGGAGCCCAGCTGTGCACCAGGGTTCCAATGGAGTGGGTGCACTTCGTGTTGAGCTTCTCTACCTGCTGCCTAGAGTGATGATGCAGGCTGGGGGGTTGGTGCACAGAGGCCATGCTAAAGATGGGTGCCCACAGGGTGCTGGGGAAATGCCTAAGGGAAGTTAGGAAGAGCTGTAGGTTAGGGGTCAGCTCCCTAAGCTAACAGGGGGTGAGAACTGGGGGTTCCATGAGCCTTTTGCACTGAGGCAAAGCCTCAGAGGACAGGAAGGGGGTTCTCACTGTCCTTCCAACTGATGATCGCCGTCCTTGTGATGTGTACCCACATAGCTGTGTGGACTTGGGGCAGGGAAGGGGATGGCTTTGCAGGCCTTTTACTCAAGGGCTACCTGTGTCTGTGGAGATATTCTCAAGCTGCCCCTAGAACCACATTCCCCTCAGGTCCCTTCCCCGTTGGGTCCCCTAGTCTTTCCAGTGACTCAGCATGGAGTGCCTTGCTTACCTTTCCCCTTGCCTGGCTGAGGGATTTTGGTATTTAAGAGAAGGGGAAGTGTGTGGGCAGTTCCGGGATTTCTCGGTGACCATTCCCAGGCCCCCTTCCTGGGGCATCATGGTCTGGCTGCTGGGAAGCAGCCTCTGGGAGGGGGCCACAGTGTATCACCGGGGAGGCCCTTCCTGACTCCGCGGCTTGACTTTCTTCCCCGAGTTCCCATAAGCGCCGGAAGCTGCCAACTCTGGCTCCCCTGAGCCCTTCTCCAGGGACAACTGAGGGCAGCAGTTCTGGTTCCCTGGCTCCTCAGGCTTCTGGAAGTGGGGGTAGATGGGATGAAAGGAGACCCCATGTTTCTCACTGATTGATTTAAAGAGCAGCGGGATTTAAAGTTAAAGTGGGAGGGCACGGCTCTTAGGGCCAGAATGGAGCACAGCTTCAATCACTGTTTCCTTCCTCCATGGACAGCTAAGGCAGAACCCATTTCTCAGAACTTGGGAGTCACCAGAGACCATCTGGTTTGACCTGCAAGGAAATTGGTGCCGGGAAGGGAAGAGGATCCCAGAGCCAAAGGCAGCCCTGGCGTGTACACGACTGGACCAGGCTGCCTAACGCTCAGCCCACCTTCCCACTGCGTGCCGGGCTGGAGAGCCCCAGAGCATATGCTGGGCCAGTGACTCTCCAGCCTGTCACGAGGGCTCTGTGTGTTGGGCCACAAGACACAGACATCAGCCCAGGGCAGCTACTTTTGGGGGTCAAGCATTAATTATGACTCATCCTCATGTAGAAGGTGCCAAGGTGGTCCTGGGGAAGAGGGAAAGGAAGCTAAGTCTTTTTAGGTGGCCTCTCCCAGGCTTATCCACCCCCCCTTTCTCCCTCAGAGCTGCACCCATATGACGAGTTCCGCCCTAGGCCGGCTCTCTGCTTGCAGTTGGTGGCTTCTCAGGAAGGATCTGCTGGGTAGTTCATATTAGGACAACTGTGGTGACAGGGAGGAAGAAACCACAGAGAGCGAGAGAGAGTGAGAGAGAGAGAGAGAGAGAGAGAGGAAAGAGAGAGAGCTGGCTCCTGCTCCTCTCATTCATGTGTGCTCATGGGCAAACCCTTCCCCTCTCTGGTCTCAGGGGTCTCTTCCTAAAAGGGGGAGGCTTGTGCTGGGGTATATGACTCCCTCTGCACTCTGAGTGGAGAGCCAGGAGATGCTGCCTTCCAGTAGGGCCTTTGCATTATAAAGGGAAAGGCTAAAAGGGAGAAACCTGGGTGTCAGGAGGCCCAGGGAAAGAGCGGTGGGCAGAGTGCCCGCATGGAGTCCTCCACTGGTGGCCTGAGACAGCTGTCTCTGCAGGCCTGGCAGAGCACTTGGGGCAGGTGAGGGTGCACGGAGTCTTGGCTGTGGGATCAGGAATATCTTCTATCCCGATGGACATCACATCTGCTCTCATACTTCACCAATGCACAAGGAGTGAGGTGTAAAGGCCCCCAGAATCCTGAAAAAAAGCCTCCCTGTTCTCCCAAGACAGTGCTCTGCCCTTCTGTCTGCTGGCCTGCACAATACAGAGATCACCTGCACACTCACCCTGACTGCCACCCCCAGCCCACCAGTTCCGGTGCCCCACTTGCTCTATGGAGCCAATTTAGCCAGAGAAGCCTGCTCAAAGCATTCGTGGGGAAGTGGAACCATGCTGACTGGGTTCATTGAATGAAATCTCTTACCATGGAGCAGGACAGCAGGTGGGTGAAGACTGAACCTGGCAGAGGGCAAGGGGCTCCCTCCAGGTCACAGGTGGGGGTAGGGGGGAGTGGGTTTGAATCTGGGAGCCCCCCACTCAGATCTCAGGGCAGACACCCAAATTATTGGCAAATAAACTTCATAGTTGCAAGGCCGAAACCACAGAGGCGGCTGAAACTGTCCTCCTTTCTTTCACCTGCACATGGGCATCATGCCCGCCTCTTGGGCATTTCATGGGGTCCTGCTGGTTGGTGGGGTAGCACGGAAATGGGCCCTTATTACTTATTGTCCTTAGTATTATTCTTGTCACTCGCTGTCCACAACAGCAGACACGGTCTGTCAGGAGTTCAGGGGCCTGAATCTCCTAAGTGGCCAGCTGTGCCGCCCCGCCCAGCGAGCGGGGAGCCTTCCCACAGTGCCCCGGAAAGTGGCCCTGCCTGGTCTCTGACGTGTCTTCCCCGGGGCCCCTCTGCTTTCTTGTGGTTCCATGTTTGAAAATCTCCCTGTCCTCCCAGCCACCCTCTGACCAGGCGGCCCAGACCCCTTTCCCTCTGTGACATGAGTGACTTTTGCTGAAAAGCAAACTTCTCTGGGGCGCCCAGCGTCGTGGTTTCAGGCTGTGCGGTTTACCTCATGACGTCATTTTCCTTCCTCCAGATAAACCAGAAGAGACTTTACTGCTCACATTTCTGGCTGTTCCCGGGGAAACGCTGAGGCTTGAAGCCTTATTTGAAGGTTCAGACAGGGCTGCCAGGCGGGTGTGGGGCCAGGAAAGTGTCCCCAGGCCTGACGAAGGGTCACGCTGACCGGGGACTTCCTAGCACCCCAGCAGGTCTTTGGTCAGCGGAGGCTGAGACAGGACTCTCTCTACGCAGGAATCAGACACAGACCGAAGACCCGTGAGGAAGGGCAGGAAGTCTCCAACCTCCCCCAGCCTCAGGACTAGACCTTCTACCCCGCAGGTGACAGAGCAGTTGGCCCTGACTCACCAGCCCCACGAGGCAGGACGACAGCAGCTGCCCAACCCCGGGGACCTTCCTCTCCTCGGGTCAGGGCACAGCCCCTTCTCAAGTCTCCCCTGCTGCCAATCAGGCCAGGGATGGGGCATGGGGATGCGAAGGGCTGTTCATGATGTTGAATACCCACTGGGCCCCAGGTTCTGGGTTTTATTATATCATTTAATGTTCCAACAATGCTTTGAAGTTGGTAATTTATGGGGTGCTCAGTTGACACGTGACAGACTCAAGGCTCAGAGAGGCTGGGACTGACCCAAGGCCCTGGTTAGCAATGGTGGCCCTCACTCTTCAGGGTGGTCGGGGAAGGCTGACTACATAGAAGGGAGCCACACTCCCAGAGACAGAGGACCCCAGGCTCACAGGACAAGATCATTTCCCTTCCCTGCATTGCTGCGCCCACAAGCCTGAGGGGTCCTGACCCAGCTGAGGCCTCCTCAGAGTGAGAGAGAATGTGAAGCTGGGGTTCCGGGCAGCCAGAACAAGAAGAAACCGGCTCCGTGCAGACCTGGGCCATGCTGGAAGGCCTCTGGCCCTTCTCAGTGGGGCCCCATTTCCCTCCACTCAAGCTAGATCTGCATCAGACCCATCTCCTCACTCTGCAGGGTGCAGCGGGAACACAGTAGTGAGCTGGAGGGGAGGGGACAGAGACGGAGATGCACTGCTGTCCTCAGGGGACCCACACTCCTTTCAGGGGTGATGACAGGAACAATGTCCTATTGTGTACACCACACTGTTCATAATCACGGTCTTTACGCTGCGCCAAGCCCCACACAAAGCATGTCACACATCCCATTTAATCCCTGTTAAAATACAGCCTGTGAAGTGGCATCATTATTCCCATTTTATGATGAGGCAACTGAGCTTTGGTCTCTTGCCCGAGGTCACGCAGGTAGGAAGTGGCAGAACTGGGATTTGAATCCAGAGCTGTCAGACTACAGGTCTGACAGGACCATGGTCCTGCCCAGAGTTCACCAGTAACTCAGACCCCAGGTAGAAGGAACCATGCCCTAGAAAGATGTGCTAAGGGTACAGAAGAGGGTATGCCGGGGGTGGGGGTTGGGTGGGTGAAGGGCAGGTGGCATTTAGACCGGCAGAGACAAGGCGAAGGGCGCATCTAGGAGGGCAGGACTCAGGGTGTGTGTATGAGGGCAGCAAATAGGTCTCCGAGGGGAGCACCTGGACCCTGGGAGAGGAGTGCTTTGGAAAAGAGAGATCAAGCCAGACTGAGAAAAGTGGGTCCTGGCTGACAGTCCCCCACCCTGGTTTAGACCTGGCTCCTCTCAGAAGGCTGTATCCTTGAGGTCAAAGGACAGTCCAGCTGGGAAAGTCCCCAGTGTTGTCACACCCTCCTGCCCTAAGTCAACCTCCTGCACCCTCCCTCCAGCCCTTGTGGTCCACACAGACGCCTTCCAGGGTCAGCTGTCTGCACCAAGCAGCCAGAGAGGCTGGAGCAGCTCAGAGATGGAGGGCTTGAGAACGATACCCGGGATCCGGGGAATAAGCCAAGCTGATAGAGCCCACGTGGGTGGTCTCTCAGGGAGAGCCCGGGAGGGAACCAGGCAGGTCAGCACTGTCCTTGGCCCCAGCTCCCGGCTCCCAGAACTTGGCTGGATCAGGCATGCCTGTGCTGCAGGCTGGCTGGCACTGGGCCTCCCCGGGACATGATCCCCAAAGTGGACACTGTCATCGGGCATGACTCCTAGGCGGCAATTGCTGCTGCCTGCAACTCCCCATGGGGCGGGAAGGCCTCTCTTGCATTCCTGGGGTTCATTCCAGACAGAAGGCAGCTCTTCTCTGCCACCTGCCCTTGGTTACCCTTTTCTCTTGTCATTCATTCCCTGTTCTGCCATCCTTGGAGCTGGGCCTTGGCTAAGCTGCTCTTTGGAGCTCCAGAGCAGAGTCAGGCGAGACCCAAGCTGGACCATCAGATCCAAGGGCGACAGGAGATGGAGGAACGCAGGGCCAAGGGCAGTGAGCCTGGAGCATAGGCGCTGGAGGGCTCTGAGTCCCGGCTCTGCTCACGCTCCTGGCGGGAGGCCCAGGGCTCGGTGCTGGCCTCACAGGCTGATTCGTGACTGAGCCCAGCTCTGGTGGGAGGGGCCTGGGAAAGTCAAGTTGTTGGGCCTCCACGGACCTGTGGGGCCTGCTCAGGCTGTGTGTGGCGGCTCAGAAGGCACAGAAAAGCTGTTTTCTCCATTAAGCATCTGGGTAGAGACGGGTGGAATCAGCGGGAATGCTTTTCCACTTACCACGCTTGGGCTGGCTGCCGGGGCTGGGGGAGGCAGTTTTCTTCCTCCAGTCCCTTTGAAGGCTCCTTGCTCTCCCTCCCCTGGGTCATTAACTGGGGTTACTGAGGTAGGGGAGGGCCAGGAGGGGACATTTTCCCTAGCGCCCTGGCCTCGGGCTGCCCAGTCTAAGTCCCAGGCTCTGGACCCAGGGAGGAGTTAATACCCTCAGGATGCAGAGGTCATCTCCACAGAGGCCTGGCAAGGCCCACCCACAGGCAAACTTAGGTGACACAGGGGCCAGGAAGGGGGCCTTTACAGGCCCCAGGCAACCTTGTGTGTGCTCCTACGTGGCCACACTGACTTCTCCGTGGGGCAGGATGGTGAGAGGCAGGCTGTGATCAGCCCCCGACTTCCTGGCAGTACGGGTTCATCCCGGCTGGACTGCTGCCCCAGAGCTGTGGTCAAGAGCACGATGCCCAGATAAGCCCTACCTCTGGGCGCTGTTCTCCACCTCCAGGTCGTGCTTCACAACCTGGGAGCTGGGGGGAGCCTAGGCCCTGGTCTGCACTCCTCATCCACCTCCAGATCGACAAGCCCACAGGAGCTGTGTCCATTCGCTGACATAACTACCTGTCCACGTGGGCCTGGAAAGGGTTATGACGGAGTAACCTGCAGGGATCCATGGGCAGGAGGGCGGCTGGGGCCCACCAGAGCTGTGGAGAGATGAGCGGGGTTGAGTGTCAGGGCTTGTGGGCAGATTGAGAGACATTTTGGAGGTAGAATAAATAGGACTGTGATTGGGGGGGGTGTCTTTGCGACAAACTTGAGGTGTCTGGTTCGCGTATCTCCCTTCCAGGGGCTCACTTCCAACACGGGGGAGGAGGTCACATCTGCACTAGTCCATCCCCTCTTTAGGGCCGGTGCTTTAAAAACTCACCCTGCTCTCTCTACTTGAAACGCAGATCACGCTCACGTCCACCTGTGTGTAAGAAGAGAAAAGGAGGCTGGCAACCCTGTGAGCCCCCGGTTTAGCCTCAACACTCAACATGTTCTCATCTTTCTCAGTGCCCACACTGCTTTTTTTTTTGTTGTTTCAAAACAACCCAGACACTTTTTAAGATCTCCACCACATTGAATCTGTTTGCTTTAATTTCACATAGCCGCAGCTCTGAGTCTTAACAATTGCTGATAATATTAACAGTGATTTCTTAACATCTTATACAACGGTTCAGGCTCCAATTTCCACGATGGGCTCATCTTGCTGGGGCCTGATTTCGGGGTCACAGCAGGTCACACTGCAGCCCTGGAGTCAGTTTTCCTGGCACCGTCTTCCCGAGGGGCTCAGCTGTGCCAGGCGCTGAGCCTCAGACCAGAACGATGTGGGAAGTACCCAAGTCCCTTCCAAGTGGCCACATCCAGGAGCAGTGTCTTCCCAGACCTGCCTGGATCCAGGAAGACCCGAAATCCTCTCTGCCTCCCCAGCATCCTCATTGGATTGGATGGGGCTGGGAGGCCCTTTCACAGCACCCATACCTACCTCCTGCCCCTCTCACCATTCACCCTCTGTGCACCAGTGTACCAGCCTGCTGGGGTGACTGAGCCTGTGCCCTGGCCCAGATCACTCCTTCCCCGCCTCCTTCTAGGCTCCTGTTTATCACTACCTCTATGAAGGCCTCTTGACCAGGGGTTCCTGGGTCCCCCACACAAGCCCCCGTCCTGCTGTGTGAACGGTTGCACGTATCTGGGGCTCTCTGAAAACTTGACCTTCAGGACTCGTCTTCATGTCCCAGTGCTTCATGCACAGCCAGCCCTCCACAGAGGCATGCTATGTGGCTGCAGGTGTGCAAATATAGGACAGAGGCTGGATGTGGGCTGTGTGGTGTGCAAATAAAGGAGTGAGTTCAGGAGAGAAGAGTGGAGGAACAGAGGAGCAACTGGGCGATGTGTGAAGGGGAGGGATGCTCTTCCAGAGTGAGCTGCCATCTTCAGGAACTGGAGAGCAGACGGAGCCTGCAAAAGCGTTGGGATCGACTTGCTGCTGCCCCTGCCCAATGGCAGTTGTCCGCCCACTGCTGGCTGCTCTGAAGGGGCCTGCTGGGAACCTGCGTGGGGAGCTCAGTGCACACCCAGACCCGATCCTGCTGATGGGTTCTGTTTGCAAAGTGTCATCTGGTTTCAATCTGGTGAAATCTCCAAACCTTCCCACAAGAACATCTTCTATTTTAAACTCCTCCTGGATGGGCTGACCTAACTCAGCCTCAGCAGGCTGTGGGCTCCTGGGCTGCAGCTGGAAGGCCTGTCCCCCTTGGCTGACTCGCAGCAGGTAGGCTTGGGGTGACCAGGGGCTCCAGGACCTGGGCTAGCCCCAGCTCAGACTCCTCGGATGACCTGGGCAAGTTCTGTCTTCCTTCTGGGCCCCAGTCTCTGCATCTAGTGTACGGGTCAAAGCAGAGAGCCAGGCTGCCTGGGTCAAACCCTCACACCACTGAGTAGTTAACTACGTGACTTCAGCAGTGATGGGTCCTCCTGGGCTTCCGTTTCTTCCTTTATAAAATGGAAATAAGCTGGGAGATAAGGTTGGGGTCATAAGAATCAAGCCCTGTGAAGTGTCCAGGGGCTCTGAGATAGCACAAGCCCCCTCCATAGTGTTATCACAGGTGGATAGTTTCTTATTGGAGACCTTAGGGGTTTCAGAGTTTCCATGGCTTGGAGCCCTTAGAAATGTGAGCAGTGCATATTCCAGCACCCCATGTGATCCAGAGGCCTGGCAGCATCCCTCCATCAGAGGCTTGAGTATTTCCTCCTGATGCCTACCAATATTGACCCCACATGGGAAAGATGTTCCAGGCAGCCTCGGGGTTGGTCAGGTCAGGCTCTGTGGCCAAATAAGTCAAGGGAAAAAACCTTGGGTTTTCAGAGCTTTTGAGGGTTAGGAATTATGGACAAGGGGTTGGAGAAACCGTGTTACTACAATTGATTTGTTTAGGAAGTGATGCTGAATGTCTTCCAGTGCACTGGGCTTGCGCTGGTGTCATGGGCAGAGGGGACTAGATGAGCCCACTGCAGAGAGAGGAAGCTTGGGCCTGCTCCTAGAAACGGTCCCAGGGCTTCATTGGCACCCCACAGGGCACCTCTGAGTGGCTCAGAGTCAAGTGTCCCTCCTGCAGGCTCACCACCTTGGAGCCAGGCTGCAGAAAAGCTTGCCCTTCATTTGGGCAGGCTGGCACCACACCAGCAAAACTCGCAGCTTAACAGGGTAGCTTGCAGCCACCAGGCACCCACTCTTCCTCATGGAAGCCTCCGAAGGCCAGACTGTGTCTGCGGATCACAAATCACACAGCCTCCACGGCAGGAGCCCTGTCAGGTCCGGCCATCTGTCTTCAGCACCTGAGGCTGATTTCTGCCCAGTTCTCTCTCAGGATCCCCACTCCGGTCACTTGGACCAAGAGGCACAGGCTTGGGCTGGAGAGAGGAGGGGATGAAGAGGAGGGACTAAGCGCCTTTCACCCTAGGAGCTGAGGGAGAATGGCGGGCCCCAGGGGGTCCTGTCGCCCAGCCCCATCCTGTGCATGCTGCTTTCGCAGTTGGCCTTTCTGGCGTGGGTCTCATCAGTCTCCTGGCTCCTACTGCACGCTCCAGAGAAGCGACTCAGATGGCCACACAGCAGCTACTCGGCGGAGCCACACTTCCTGCAACCCTAACCTGGCTGCCTCTGGCTCCCTGGTGGCCTCCCAGTCAGTCCAACGGCAGGTACAGAAGAATTTGGTTCCAGTGGGGCCCTGGGAGAGGTGGAGGGGCTGGGGGCACCTGGCCCCCTGTGTCTCAGTCACGCTGGCAGGGAGGCATCTTCTGCCTCTTCCGCCTCTGGTTTGGGGAATTCCCACTCCCTGGGAGCCTGAGGGTTAAACACAACAGCTAATAATAAAATATAAAGAGCAAACAGGACAACAGCTAGGGTGGATGAAGGAGATTAATGCTTATAAAAGTGCTTTGAGCCCCTGGAAGAAAGGAGGCACCAAACACAAAGCTTCGTTCCCCAGCTCTCCGGGTACCCTTCAGGGGGCCGGGCAGCTCCCAGTCTCCTAGTGGAGGAGGAGGTGGCGTCCAGGTCCGCCAGACAGAAGACAGACTCCTGGTCACGCCTGCAGCTCCTGCAGCTCAAGGTGTCCAGTGATGAAGGGGAGACACCAGCGCCAGGATCAAGGGGACAGTCTGACCCAAGGTCACAACCCACAGGCAGAGGGAGGGCAGCTCTGGTGCAGGTTGGAGGGGTCCCTGGCCTTGATGCTGCACACAGCATGTGTGGGGAGGAGGCCTGACCCATTCATTGAGAGCCAAGTTGGGGCACCAGTGAGATGGGGGGTCAGGGGTGGGGGTGGGCTGAGATACGCGGTTATGTGATGGTTCCAGCCAGGTTCTTTGTGGGCCAGGGCCTGAGATGGAAACATGAGGAGCCCAAGGCAGGTGGCAGTGGGCCTTGTGGGAGAGAGCAGGATGTGAGGAAACAGTGCTGGGGCTGGAGCAATCTCTGGAGACTCAAGCCAGCGCTCAACTCCCAGGGTGACAGGAGGAGAGAAATCAGCCAGGACCTAGTGCCAGGCTAGTGCCTAGAGCCCCGGGCTCCTGCCTCCAATACTCTTAGTGGAGGGCCTCTCTGAAGGTCCTGCCACCACCCTGGTAATCCAGGGATCTTTTCCAGAAGGTGCTCTGAGTGAGTCAGGGCTGATCTCTACAGCACCTGTGGTCAAGTGGGAAAGGGTCCCTCTTTGGGCAGCTGTGGCCCAGGCTGAGTGGGTGGGGGCTGGGGCTCACCCTCTCCTCCTCCCACCTTGTACACCTCCTTGCTTACTGTTCAAGGCAGACCTGGAAAGTTCCTGCAGACCCAGCATGCTCCTGTCTTCCACAGGGTCTCTGGAATCTGCCATCCCACCTGACTCCCGCCTGCCCTTGCTTGGACCCTGCCTGAGGGAAGGAGGCAGACGCAAAGGCATTGGACTGGGAGCCAGTTAGGGGGTGAGCCACAGTTCTGGGTTTACCCACCCATGTTAACCTTGATCCAGATGGTGTGATGACCTTCAGAAGCCCGGGGAAGGTCCTCGACAAACACCAGGGAAAGGTCGTCCCCCGCCCTGGGTATGGCTCTGTGCCCCAGCCTTTCCCACAGAGCGGCAGGTGTCAAGGCTCAGAGCCCTGAGCACCAATGAGATAGGCAGAGGGTGTAAGACTGTAGGAGACAGACACAGCTGGCTCCAGGCCTTTCCCCACTGCTAAGGCTCCTGGTTTCCAGGGCAAGACCCCTCAGAGAGCTCATGCAACAGACGGGCACCTCTAGCAGAGTTGCAACTGCAGACCATGTGGGCATGACCCAAGGCAGCCTCCACTCCCTCCTCTCCCTCCTCAACCTGTGAGAGGGCGTTGGCATCAGGAAGGTGTGGCTGCCCAACCAGAGCAAGCCCTACAATGTCCAACAAGAACGGTGTGTCACTCTCTTGGGTCTTCATTTCTTGTCTGTAAAATGGGGACAAAACCTTTCATCTCTGAGCATCATAGTGAGGCTAAGAGATGACACAGGTCGGGGTCTTGACCTCGGCAGATGGATATCATCACCATCCCACCACAGGACCAGGCTTGCTTTGCAGGGCTCCCTCCATCTGGGGTGTGCTTTCCCTGCTGCTCCCTCAAGTGACATTTTCTGATTCCCTAGCTGAAATCTCTCTCCTGGCCCTTCGTACCCCTCACACACTCTCCTTCTTCCTTGGAACTTGATTGCTTCTATCTGTAGGTCCTGAGAGCAAACCAGATCTGAGGCCTCATGGAGGTGATAACTTAGTGCCTCAGGCAAAGACAAGCACATAGTAGGTGTTCTAGAAGAGAGCGTGGAATGGTCTAACACTGAGGCCAGTGGCTGGGGGCTCTATTGGTGGTGGTGCCTTGGCCCTGAGTGAACCAGGCTGGCACTGAGGTCTCAGTGGCCTCCAGGCTGGCCAGGTGTGGTGGGACTGGCAGTGGGGAGGTGAAGGGCACCTTAATCACAGTGATAAAGGAACAGCAGCTCCCAGCGACTGGCTGCTTATTACATTGCAGGCATGTTATGCCTATTATCTTGCCCAATCAGCATAACCAGCCTGTTAGGTGGGTATTATTATCATCCCATTTTATAGACAAAGAAACTCAAGTTCAGAGAGGTGAAGGTCAGGTAGCCAGTGAGTTGCTTATCAGGGATTTCCATCTTCTTGGCTCCAGACCTGGGTTCATAACCCAGACTGTTTGATTCCTTTCCTCCAGCCTGGGGGGTCTGGGCTGTGTTCGGGTCAAGCCCCTGGGCCTCCCATGGGCGGTGGCTGGCAGAGAGCACATCCCCATGACTCCGAGGTCAAGGCCGAGCCCTCCCCTCTCGGTCTCAGAGCTTCTCCCACCTTCACAAGTCTGTACAGACCAGGTCTCAGGGCACTCCCTGGGCAACCCCCACCCCCAGGCTGCCCCCACACCAACTCTGTCGGCTGCTTTCATTCCCAGGGCTGCCAGCCAAGGGGCATGGCAGAGGGGCCCAGGTCCCTGCTCCCTGCAGGGCCCCTAGGGAGCCCAGCCCAGCAACAGCACCTGCTTACGCATGCTCCGTGCCCATGGGTCTCAGAGCCAGAGGAGCCCTCTTCCGTGTTTCTCCACCTCCATGCCTTCCTGCTCACCCCTTTGCAGAACCTCCCCTGCCCCACCCCAGACCCAGGTACGATTCCCTCAGAAGTCGCCGGTGTAGGTTCCCCCTATCTTTTGCCAGCTGACCTTCAGCCACCACCCGGAGCAGCTCTGTGAATTCACTTTGATCCTGTCCCCCCTGCTCACCAAGCTCCAGGGGCCCCATCCCCTCCCGAAGCAGCTGGACTCCTCAGCCCTCCCGGCAGGCCTTCATAAACCAACGGTTTCACAGCAACCTTGATTCTCCTCACTCGCACCTCAGCTCAGCCAGCGGCGCAGCACCCTCCTCCTGGTCTCACCGAAGGTGCCTACCTCAGGGCTTCCTCCACCACCTGCCAGAACATTCCATCAACTTTTCCATTTCCCCCTGAAGTCCTGGATGCCCCACACTCATGTTCTCCTGGTTGCTCACTGAACGTCACCTGTTCATCTTGCCCGTGGTCATCTAGAAGCCATTGTTTATGGGACCTGTCTCTCGTAGGGAAAACCAAGGCGTAATCCCAGTGGTCAAAAATAAGGGAAGTGGCATATGAATCCTGGGAACTAGGAGGCAGATATCTCAAAGATGGTGGTGAAGACAACAGCAAGAGGGTGAACATGAAAATATATAAGTACAAAGCAAAACAGGACACAAATCGTTTTAACGTGTGAGACATGTTTTGAAGCACGTTAGAAAAGAATGGGGAGAAAGACTGGAAGGAAACTCCTTACTTCTCAGACCTCAATTGGGATTCATTTCCTGCCCTAGAAGAGATAAAAATACTTGCTGGACCCTGTGAACACCTATCCACGAAAGGCGGTTCTGTTAGGAGAAAGGGCTCGCGCATCCTCTCAGCTCCTGCCTTAGTGGGAAAAAACACATCAGTGCCAGCAGTTCTGACAGGAATGATGTGGGAGGGTCCAGAGACTGCTGCTGGCTGATACCTGCCCAGGTGCTCCCCCACCAGGTGATACCACCTTGGGCTGATCCAGGCCCCGAGAAACAGCTTTCAGGCAGGACTCAATGTGAGTCCTTCCCCAGCACCCCTGAGGGACCCTGTAGCCCACCTCAGGCCCTCCGGAACTGAGTGGGAGGAGGAAGTAGCTGGGCGCGGGCACACTGCTCCCTGTCCTCCCCTCTTCCTTGCAGGTCAGTGCCCGGGCAGCTCCGGGGGTGGGGATGGGGGGGTGGGGGGCACTGGGGACCACAGGCAGGATGGGCGTCAGCACTTATTTCCTTTGCAGTTCGTGGTATTTCACCACCTCTCAGGGCACCGCCACCAGGCCCCGTGCCCCTGGCAGCATTGGGGACTGTGCCTTGTGGTGACAGAGACAAAGTGTGACACAGCTGTGGCATGTCACGTTCCTGGAGTATCCCCAGCTCACCTCTTATCTCCGCACAGCTGGCCAGGACACAGTTCTGTACTGCTCCGTGTTTGCCACCTCTGGGTGTTCCGGATTCAGGGACCACCTCACTGGGTGGGTCCCCCTGGTCAGGGGCGGGGAAGGAGAACAGTGCCCTGCCCTCTCCACTCACTTCCTTCGGTGAGGCCTTCCCTGGCCATGCAGCTGAATGTGCGCCCCTCCGTCCGCTTTCGTTTTCTTCTCCCCCTTCACCTTCTACGTACTAAGAGCTTGTTCTGGCTCCTTGTTCATGCTTTCCCTGCTCTGTTGGGGATGGAAGCTCCCATGAGGGCAGGGATCACTGTTTTAGTCATTGTTTTAGCTGTTGTCTCCACATCTAGAATCCCAACTCGGTGCCCAATGAATCACTGCATGCAAGAGGACTAGGCATCATGTGTTCCTCAACCCAGGCGAAGAGCCCACCAGGAAGCCGAACCACTCACTGGCTGAAACCAACTGGTGGGGCAAGAGCCTGAATCAGGACCTGGCTGGCCCCTCCTGCAGAAAGCCCTCCCAGACTCTGTCCACTGCAAGGGAACAGTGCAAATCCCCTCCAGCTTATCACTGCCCCCGGGTCAATGGCTGGGGTGTGGCTTGCCTCCCCATCCTGGCTCTTTTGGGGACAGGGCTGGTCTTAGTCTTTCTTCAGCCCCAGTACTGGGGAATGAAGAAGGTTGGTGCATAAATGGGATTCAATTCCTGCTTCTCCTTGAAGCATTCCCTGTTTAGGTACAGTGAAGATGCACAACAAACGTGGGAAAGGCTGGGGATGCCCGGCTTACCACAGCTCTTCAGCTTCACCTCTGCTGAAGTCTACCCAGTCTGTCCCAGCCTGTCCCTGTAAGCTCCCCCCATCCTGCTTGAACCAGGCCCATCTGCATCAAGGCTTTCTGGCTCCAGGCTGGCCCCAGCTTCTCTTCCTACAGCACCTGCAGGCTGGGCCTCTCTTCCTCAGCTCAACTCATCCTCAAGGTTATTTGCTGCCCTGGAGATTTGCTCCTGGTTCTTTGGGCTCCATGTCGAGCTCACGTGTGAGCGGCAGAGCGAGGCGCTGGAGAGGGACACCTCTTGTCCTGCCAATGCTGGGGCCAACCGTGATTTTGAGGAGGACTACTGCCTCTGCATGTTTGCTAGTGAGAAGGGGCGGCTTCGCTTAACTCTTTCAGCCTTGATGCCCACTCAGTGAGGAAGCCAGTCTCCAGCGCTCCTCGGAATCCCCAGCAAGCAAGTGTACATCGCTGGTTAAGCAATGCAGCTTCAGCAACAAAACCTTTTGAAACAGGGTTCCTAGCAGATTGAGGAAGTAAAGATTTGGGGCCCCCATGTTAAGTACAGACCTACTGAGTGGCCTAGGGAGGAGAGAGGGGGACCCAGTACATGATTGGTGGGGCAGTGGGGCCACTGCAAGGGGCGGCAGGCAGGTGTGCCCCAGGCACCCTGGGAGGGAATGGCAGCTGCGTGGCCATAAGGTGGTGACAAAGTAGGGCTTTTTCTCTTTTTGTGGTCAGTTGCCATTTAAGGGCAGGGGTGTGAGAAGGAAGAGAAGCCGTGAAAGAAGACGTGAAGTGTGCTGTCAGGCTTAAGGGCAAGGTACTAGAAGAGCCTTTTCTAGGTTCTTCCTGTGTGGCTGGCCTGAGAACTTCACATCTGAACTCCCCGAGCCCTCTGCCAGCCCCATGATGTAGGGAGTAGCCCCATTCTGCAGAGGAGGAAACTGAGGTCAAGTGGCTTGCTCAAGTTCACGCTTCTAGTAAGTGGTGGAGGCAGTATTTGACTCAGGCAGGCTGGCTCCAGAGCCCACGGGTCTCAACTCGGACAACAAGTCAATTAGCCAAGCGCTTGGTTTCACCAAAGCGAGGCTCCACTCTGGAGTCAGCTCTGCGAAGGGGTCGCTCCAGGTGGCTAAGCCTGCTGTTTGCTGGTTGCTGTGGTGGGTGAGGTGGGGGGGCCCAAGGGGCCCAGGTGGCTGGAACAGCAGCAGGTAAGGCAGAGGTGGCGCCACAGAAGGCAGCCTGGGGTGCAGACAGAAAGGTGGGAGAGACGGGTGGAGGCAGCAGCGGGTTGTGCAATCTGGCAGCCCACGCAGGCTGAGAGCCACAGCGTGGAGTCCGGGTGAAGAGTCCTCCCCTCACATGGGCTCCTGCTTGGGTCTGGGGTGGGGATGGAGCAGGATGGGGCGCAGTTGTCTGAAGCCCTGGGGCTGTGTGTTTGGTGAAGCTGGGCCTCTGTCCCACAGCTGTGTCCCAGGCAGGACAACTGCCCTCACAGGGCTGTGAAGTGAGTTCAAGGTAAAAGCCCTCCACACATATACGTGGATTTATGCACCCAACTGAGTACTGATCCCCGCGAAGCTGGGAGGTGGCACTCGTCCTCTGAGAACAGTGCCTCTAGCCTTTCTCAAACTGTATTCGGTCTTCCCCTTCCCAGGAACTGCTCTCCAGCCCTGAAGCCTGCCTCTGGCTATCTGTCAAGCTGCCTGCCCTGCTTCTCTGAAGGACCAGAGGGTCAAGAAGGCGGTGGACAAAGGCACCGAACAGGCCTGCAGCGTCATGCGTAGTGAGGGCACCCGCCGCCACCTGGTCTCCAGAGACTCTGGTACTGTCCCAGCTTCTCCTCTCCTGTTGCTGGTCCCAACAGTGGAAGCTCCTCGGGGGCTGAGAGTTGTTCTTTAGTGGCTCCTAAACGAACTCAAAAGGAAGGCCCCTTAGGAGGCGAGGGACTTTGAAGGGGGGGGGGCCCTGCTCTGGAGGGACGAGCGTCCTCACAGCTCAAGGTGGTCAAAGAGAGCCGGCCCAGAACAGGGGGTCATTCTGGTCATTCCTGGGGTGCTTGTGGACTACTTTTATCGCCGTGATTAGTCATGACTTGTCACAAACCCCAAACATGACCTCTTCGGCTGGTACAGTTTGGCTTTTCCGAAAGGATCAAGAAGGAAGAGCCAGTGTGGGAGACAAGGAGAAGGAAAGCCCGAGCTTTGCCAGGAAAGACCCTTGGGACTGTCTCCTCTGGGACCTGGAATTAGCTTATGGATTCCTGCTGTTTGGTCCACTTTGGTAATTTTCCTTAGTAATTGTAACAGCTATTTCCACCTTGTTTTCCTGAGGTAATAGGCCATCATTTTAACCAAACATGCTTTGCACTTTAATCTGAGCGTAAGCATAAGCTTTGAAGACAGCCTACTTTTCCGCACTGTGGGCTGGTGCTGGATTGACCATCTGAAGTCAGTTCGTATTCATGTAGACTCACGTAGCTACACAGGGCTAATATCCTGCTTCGGGTATCTTCTAGTTAGCTGTGGGTAGAGCCACCACTTGGGGCCAGGTCCCGGGGCCAGTTCTATTGATAGGCCCAAAGAGGCAAAGCCCAGGTAGTCATTTTCCTGGCAAGGCCGTGACTCCAGAACAAGAGTCTGTAGCTGTCAGGAACTGAAACTGAGTCAGAAGCAAAAGTGACCTGTGCCGCTCTGATTTTTCCTGCCCGGGGGAAGGTAGGGGCCAGGGCCAAGAAGCAGGTCACTGGGCTCTTTGTGCTCAGGCTCGGCGCAGGGCCTGATGTGCTGCTGAGAGTAAACTAAGGCCTGGGGTGGAGGGACTCCCACAGACACAGCTAATCTCTCATTCCTCAGCATCGGTGACTCATCATCCCATCTGCCCAGTTATACAGACAGGGTCACCCTTTCAAAGGTCACTCATGGCCAGGACTTCGTAACAGGGGCATTCTGACTTTTTAGAAAAAGCCCAACATCAACATCAGACAAAACCTTTTTCTGGTCTGCAGTAATAATACCTACTATTTATCAAATGTTCCCGTGTGCCAAGGACCCGCAGTCAACTTGGCACTTTATGGACTTGAAAAATTTAATTCTCACAACTGTGGGCAGCAGGTAAGATTTACCCCCATTTACAGGTAAGGAAAACAAAACCCAGATTACCCTGGAGCAGGCTTGCCCCAGCAGGGGATCCCACAACCCGATTCCTTGGTGTGGCCTCCAAGTCCAAGTCCAAGTCCAAGTGTGACCTCAGCAGATGGCATGCCATTGTGGTAGGAGGACTGACACCATGGGAACTGGCAAACAGGAACACTGAGGACCTCTCCTTTAGTTTCCTCTTTTTTAAACCACCAAAGAACTGGTTATTAAATATTTACTAGTCACTAAGTAGGCTGAGGCAGCATTCAAGCCAGTCTCGCCCCTCAAGCTCATACTCTTTCCAGTTCACATCCGAGAAATGGGCTCCGTACTGGTGTGTCATCTGATTGTAGGCAGTGGGTCCTCAGGAGCCCAGCGGCAGGGAGACCTGTCAGCCTCCTGTACCTCCACACCAGGGCCCCCAGGAGGGGCCAGGTATTATTAGTAAACATGAGTCCTCTTCCTTGTCTGTGCTGAGCTCAAGATCAACTGAAATTACAAGGGCTGAGTAAGCTGGAGACAGGATTTATGAGGTAATAATAATGTCCTCTCATATATAGTACTTTTCATCTTCAAAGCATTTTATAGCCATTTACTAATTAGTCCTGGGCTGCACTCTGTGTGCAGGTACAATGCCCAGTGATGGGTGGAACTAGCAAGAAATGTTTAAAAACAGACAGGGGACCACGTCCACTTACAAGCACTGCTTGCTTTGGTTGCTGCTGGGACCATGGAGATGAAATCCAGTTGTGAATCCTGGGTACCTGAAGTATGAAATGGTTATTGTTCCCATTCATTTGGTTTCCCCTAAGAACATCAGTCTAAATCCTCCCTGCTGTGGCAAGGGAACTGCAAAACCTTTTAAAAATTCACATCATCTCCATGCTCACACATGTGAGCAGTGTTTAGGAAACTGCATTTCACCGGGAAGAAGAAAAAATGAAGTCAGTTACTGGAGAGTAATACACAGGAGATGGGGCACTGGCTGTGGGGCCAGGAGCTGAGCTGGGTGCTGATGCTGGCACCGACTGGCTGAAATGGTGGTAACTCACTTAATCTCCCTGAATCCGCTTCCTCCCCTATGGAACAGGGAGACACCTGTCACTTGCTTTCTTGAGGTGGGCTGAGGTATCACCCAGCAGTCCTTTCAAGTTAGACCATGCCTGCATTATCTGGCCAGTCTAGCATCTGTGGACCCTTAGAGGTTGGCGGGGGCAGGAGAGTGACGTTCCCTACCACACTGCCCACTCTTGGCTGCGGTCACTCCAGATGGGTTGTTTGCAGTGTTCAGGTTACAGGTCATATGGCGCCACCCTCTCCCACAGGTGCCAACCACCCTGTTTGCACTGGACCTGGAAGCTCCTCCTCCTGGGGAGAGTGAACCTGACTCAGTCAGTTCTTGGCAATATGGGCAGTACGTCCAATCCATGCCCCTCCAAGCGGGAAGGGTAGCCCCAGATAGCCTAGGACCAGTGTCGTGCGGCAGAGAGTGGGGCTTGACTCACAGCAGCCCTGGCGTGGAGTGGGCCATTGTCAGTCAGAAGAGTAGAGTCAGGAGAGACTCCAGAGAGCTCTGCTGGCTCCGGCCAGGGCCTCCTGCTCAGTGGAAGCATCTGGGCTGTTTTAACAGCGTCCAGGCACCAGTGAGACCAGGTGCAGTGGGCTGAATGGGGCCCAGGCAGAAATCCTTAGGAAAGCTTCCAGTGTTCCGAGGAGCCAAAGGCTCGTTTTCCAGAGATGGGACTTACTCAAGGTCACACAGTCAGTACACAGCAGCGCTGTACACAGGACAGTGAACTGCTTTTTGTCATGGGGATCCCCAAGACTCCAGCTGGTCGCCAAGTCAGGGTTCTGTTCTCTCACCTCCTGACAACAACTCTAGGCACTGAAGAACACAGGGAGGACCACAAGGGGAACCAAGGAGACAGCCATGGATGGGCGTGGCTGGTTCACCTCAACCTGGAAGGCAAGTGGGTTTGAGTGTGAGGCACAGGCCTGCTGCCAGCTTTTCTCAGCTCCATACATGGGCCCTACATCTCTGTTTAAAGTCTTTAGGGGGAATAATGCTGAACTCAGGTGTAAACCTTGTAAAGCAGGCAGCCTGTGTGTGTAAAGGGAAGCTGTGTGAGGGTGTGGGGAGGCCTAGCTTCCAACAACCAGGTCTGCTAATCTGCTGAGGAAGCTAGTAGCTCTGAGGCCTCAGTCCCCTCCTTTGGACGCTGAAGGGAAGAGCAGGGGAGAGGGACTGGAGTAGAAACTAGGTGATTTCTGAGGCCCAGTTCAGTTCTAATAATCTATGCATTTAGGAAAAATGGAGCTTGCACAGGCTGTCTCCCCAGCTCTGCTCCTAGATGTCAGCAGAGGTGTCCCAGGCTTGTGCTCTGGCATCACGCACACGCCCTCCCCCCCTCCCCCCGTAACCCTCGAGACCCAATCTTGGCCTCTCAGGTGCAACTGGTACAGTGCTGTGTAAGCCCAAAGACTGCCCCCACCAGCCCTGCGAGGGAGAGGTACTGAGAGAGAGCGAAGGAGATTCATGGGCAAACTTTAAAGACAGCCAGCTGGGTCAGGACGGGCTGTGCTCACGCAGGAAACTGGAGGGCTGGGGCAGAGGGGGCGCAGGAACCCTGACCACCCGCCGGGCTGGGTGCTCAGTGCTTTCGGGCAGCTCTTTTCCAATGGAGGACTGCCCCATGTGGGAACGCGGGGTTGTTAATTACATACACGTCATACACTGGTTTGGGGGCCGGGGGGCAGGAAGCGAAGGTGTGTTTAATTGTAAATGTAAGAGAGGTTTCAGAGACAAAGTCTTTGGAATAAAGATATGAGTACTTGTGACGTATTAACTTTCCCTGGAAAAATACTGTGTTGTGAGTTGACGCTATTTTTCCCCACTAAGAACTATACTGAAGGAGACAACAAGGGAGCAAGTGGGCGTGGGGGCCTGAGGACGCCGGGTACCGCCAACCAGTTCAGTTTGGGTTCCAGGAGAGTCGGGGTTGTCTGGGGCTCGCAAAGCTGCTGTGTGAGCAAAACGCTGCCGTGAAGACATTCCAAGCAGCTTCCAGGAAGCAGCCATGTGTGCTGACACGCATGTGGACAGAGAAGTCTGCCGGCCCCCTCTCACGACTGGTGTTTCCTAGAGCTTTCCATTGGCAAATGCTGCCTCCTGGAACTGAGGGACAAAGGTTTTGAAATAAGCCCTGGTGGGAAAAGGAGGAGAAAGAAAAAACTGTGGTTAGCACAAACAACTTGAAAAAAAAGTGCAACTCAGAGCTTTCAACCTAACTCAGAACAGTTGTTATTTATTGTTCATGCATCTTGGATTGGATTTTCCTTCCCTGCTGATGCAAAGCCCTCTGGATTTTTCCAAGGGAGGTACTGGCAGTATGCTCCTCTGATATCTCTCACAGATATCCAGAGGCCTGTACACAAACCTAGCTGGCTGCAGTTCCCCTCAGACTCCACTCCTCAGCTGCTGTCCACCCTCTCGCAGGCCAAAGACAGGGCCCGGTCCCAGCTACCATCCAGAGTGACCCAGTCAACCACCCTGGCCTTTGCACAATCTGATACATCAGGGGGGGTTGCATTCTTTATGCTGCTGGAGCTTTAACTTCACGCAGACAAGAAGGATCTAGTAAAAAGAATTTCCAAGTGGTTCATAGCTACCTTTCATTCATAAACACTCATGCAGCACTGGAAAGAAAGCCTAGAAAGTCTTCTCTGGTCAAACACTAGTGACAGGACCTGGGGCGGACGGCTTGCCCTTCTTGGCACCTAGAGTCTCATCTGCAGAAGTGGGGTTCCACACTGAACTCAGGAGAGGGGCACATGCCGGGCCAGCTCCATGCCAAGCACCGTAGGAGGTGCGGGGGGGCTGTGAGGTGGTCAGGACACGGCACCCACCACGGGGAAGCACTCAGCTTAGTGAAGCAGACAGTTAAATCACACCAAGCGAGGCACCGTGAGTGCTGGGCGGGGAAAGTAGCAATGGAGGTGGAGCAGGCACTGCAGGTGTTCCAGGCAGGGACGCAGCAGGGAAGGAGCTTAGGGAAGTGGGAAGGCTGCTGAAAGCTGAAAGCTCTGCCAGAAGAGGCAGGGGGAAGGAAAGGAGACCAAGAGGTCAGGACCAGTACCGTAGGCCCCTGGTCACCTAGGTGTGCCTCCAAGAGCGCCCCTTCCCCTCCCTCTGAGACAGCGGTTACACCTTCTCCAGAAACGACTCACAGTGCATTAAAGATGACAGCTGACTGCCTCCCCCTCCACAACCACATAAATTGAAGCCCTCTTTCCTAGTCTCAGTATGCTCCACTTGCTTTCCCAGTGCCAGCGGCTTCTAAATGTCAGCGCCTCCCTCTGGAAGTCTCCCCTGGATAGCACACAAGGATATCTGCCTCCCAACTTGCCCAGGTGGACTGTCACTGGGCCTCCTGTCAGGCCCAGGGAAGTTACCTCAGCACGGAAACATGCAGTCTGGGCCTTCTGTCCTCAATGTCCCCCTAAACCTCGGCCCCCCATTTCCAAACACCAGTGGGACACTGTGACCTGCTCTCTGACATTCAAACCAGCATGTTCCAAGTGGAAGTTTTCATCAGTATGACGCGCTTGAAAGCATCTGACCTGTCTGTACTTCTGTCCAGAGTGCTCAGTTTCCACTGCTCCCTCAAACCCTGCGGTGAATTCATTTGGAAGGTGGTTCCTCCCCAGTGTCTCTTTATCCTTCATCACCCCATGGCCTCCTATCTTGCTGCCTCTCAACAAAACCACTGCAAAAGCCTCTCTCTCCACAGAAGCAAGGTTCACTCCTCTTTCTGCCACAACTAGATACACTGGGTATGCATCAGTCACTGCCCCAGCTAAGACCCTTCACATTCCCCAAGCTCTCGACCTGGATTTCACCATCTGACTCCAACACATTAAAAAAAAATTGCTGATTCTCTCTTCTACATTCATTTTTGGGACAATGTGTCAACACCTCCACCCCACAACACACTGCAGGTGTGCCACAGACTCTTCCTCACACATGCAAACTTCTACCTCTGGGCTTTATGAGATGCCCTTACTATCATCCAGTCTTCCTCTGGCACCAGAAGGGTCTCTCTGCACACAGTCACTGCCACTTCCAGGGCACCTGTCACATGCACACAGTCACTGCCACTTCCAGGGCACTTGTCACATGCACTGGCTTGCCTGGCTGAACTGCCAGATCCGGAGAGCAGGAACCTTCCTCTCAGTGACCCCACAGGCCTGTGCATGGCAAATGCTCAGCAGGGACTTTGTGGCTGTAATTAAGGTAACCACTGAGGGCCACGGGTTTGCAAGAGGCAGTAAACCATGTCCATTACATGCTGTTTATAAGAGGGGGAGAACAACCCCAGAAAGCAGACATGTAATCTTCAGTATTAAAGAAAACTGTAGTCTATTTTCAAACTATGCCCACAATTAGTGAGAAAGTTAAGGTCCTCTCTTTGCACATACTACTCAGCAGCATCCCATGCTGGCCAAAGCACCCCCTTCTGACACTTGGAGCCTCAAAGCCTTAACCCACTGATGACACCATGTCACAATCATCCTAATGGAAAGGGGAATGGAGATGTAAAGTGCCCTGGATCCAGGAAGGCTGGCAGGAACCGGAAGCCCTGAGCTTTGTTCCCCTATTGAGTAGGAGTGATAAGCGCACCCTGATATGGCACTCCCATGGACACTGGGGACATCGTCAACTGTCTGCTGCCACCCAGACTTGACAGTGATTCATTCCTTCTGTTTCACCTGCTGCTGTGCCCCCAGCAACATAGGTGTCTCGGCCGGGAGAGCGTGGTGGCCCTTCCTTAGAAGGTCAGGGTGGACAGGCTGTTGCTGACCCCCACATTGGCCTTGCTGCTCCAAGTGTACTGAGATGCCCCACCCTGGTGCCACGAGATAGTGTGGTCCTCATCTTAAGTCACAGTTGAGAACACAGGGGAAAGGCAGTGTCCTGACTGGCATCTGGTAAGTGAAGGGTGCTGGCTGCTGATGGAAGGACCCTGGCCTTGAGGTAGCGAGTTCTCTCACCACCCCTTTGCTTCAGGCCAAGTCACGCTGGGTCCTGAAGCAAATCTCAGTTTTCCTTGGAAACGTCTGGGCGAAGGGGCTGCACTGCCGTAACCTCCTTAGTAGAGAAGACTCGACAAGAGGGGACATGTTTTCTTCTCCAAAAAGTTCTAAAGTTTCCTGCTCTGTCCTGGGCTTTCCCTGCGGAGGCAAGCTGCGTGCCGCCAAGGGGAAGCAGCCGCAGAGGGCTATTTAAAGGCACGATGCCACCAGCTGTTGTCAGCGAGTGTGCGTTCTCCACTCATCCACGTGAAGTCAATCAAGAGAGGGGGAAGGGGAGAACAACTGGCTTCCATCCATTTATAGATTTTTAAAGCACTGTTTTCACTTATTTCACTGTTTATCAGAGAAAATGGAAAGCTGCCCAGAATATAGCTTGTCGATGATATTAGTTATTTGCCACCTTTGAAGAGACTCTTTGACCCAAAGACAAATGTATATGGTAAGCTTGCACAGGGAAAGTGTGCTCCAGGGTGGGGGAGGGCAGGGCTCCTCACCTCCCAGTCGACTGGCCCGAGTCAGGCAAGCTCCTCATTCCACTCCGCTGGAAGTGAGTTTATTTTTAGACCGAATTAGAGCTTGGTGTGCCTCAGGACAAAGTAAGGTTCTGACCCTCTACACAGTAAGGATCTGTCCCTTTTGCTCTGGGTTTTCCAAAATCACAACTCAGTTCAACTCAAGGATCTCTGATTAGAAGAACAAACCTTAAAGAATGGACCTTCGGTTGTGGCCAGGAGGTTTTCCAAGAATCTGGATTGCGGGCAGCCCCTGGCCCGAGCCTCACTCAGCTCCAGGCCTGGGGAGCTGTAGTGGACAGTCTCCTTGGACCAGGAGTTGGGGAACTAGGGTGCTCTTCTTTTCTGACTTTGGGCTAAGGGGTTAATCTCTTCCCTCCTCTGGGCACAGGTCCCACGCCTACAAAGCAGGGGGCTGAGTAGAATGATCCCCAGATCCTGCAGGCTGTGAAGGATACATCCTGCAGTGTGAGCTCTGGGCTGGTCAGACCAGGGACTCAGACTTGGCCCTGCTCTTTACTGGCCGTATCATAAGGGCAAGAGGCACACCAATGTAGCTTAGGTTTATCCCACTCTAAGAGGAGAATAACGATGTGCCCCTTGAAGAGTAACCCTCATGAGGATGGGACAGACGGCCCCAGCAAGCAGCTACAAGGTATCAGCATGTCATGTAACCATCCCAATCATCATCGGTTAAAGCAGACAAAGAATGCTGGAGCCCTTGCAATTATCTTTGTAAAACTTTTAATAATGAACAGTGAAGAAACAGCCCTTAAGTTTCTCTCTCACCTTTCTCCCCACACATTCTCTCCCAGGGTGATGCTGCCCCTTTAGCTCTGTCTCTTAGACCCAGGTGTGCCCACTCATGCATGCGCACACCCACTGGGCCGGGCATGCACAATCATGGGTAGGGAGCAATACCATAGGTGCTGGCCACAGAGGCTAATGGTAGAAGGATAGAAACCCTGATAATTCATTTACCCTACAGCCTATCAGATGACCAATACATATCATGTCACCAGGGAGCCAAGCTGGGTCTCAGGTGAGAGGCTCCGGGTTCGGGGGAACAGTCAGCACGTGTGGGTGATGAAGAGAGAAGCTCTGTATGGAAAGGTTCTTGCCCTCATCCTGGGCTTCTTGGGTCACTCCTCACTTAAGAGTGAGCTGACAGTTGGTGGCAGAGGTAGCTAGTCAGAATTGGACACCCAGCCAAAGCCGCTGGGACACTTCAAATGCAGCCGGGAATTGGCATCCTTGTGGTGTCAAGGGAAGGGCTCTGCAGGGAGAGACACCTTTGTGCCCTTGCTCTCTCATCCCAAGGTGCTGCTGGGTGGGCTCCATGTGTGGCTCCAGCCCAAGGCCTGGTCAGGGAAGAGGTTGCTACTGTGGACTAGAGAACGTTCACGAGTCACACAGCTCTGGTTGCCCATAGAGAGGCCCTCACACGTCTTCTGGACAGGACATGTTTTATGAAGGAGGCAGTGGGCAAGTGGAAGAAATGTTGAACCTTGAGGCGGAAGACACCGGTTCTAGACTAGGTTCCAGCTCATTTACCCATTTGGAGCTGAGACTTGGTTTCCTCATCTATAACATACCTGCTATAGTTCTGAGACAGTCCCAAGACCTCAAGGCACCTAATCTGCTGGTCACCGGCCCTTCCTCATGGCAGCAGCAGCAGCAGCTAAAACCTGGGTCTGGCATGGGCGCAGTGGTTGTTGTGATCACCCGGGACACGGTCTCTCATGCAGCGGGGCTGGGGAGGAGCCTGCAGAGTGCCAAGCAGATGTCCAGTGGCACTGTGGGCACTTCAGGGGACGAGGGAAGGCTGGTTCTTCTCAGCATTCCTCTGCCTACCCACCCAGAGGAAGTTCCATTCCATAAGTTGTCAGGGGGAAAGAGTGCCTGAAAAATTAAACGATTGATGTGTTGGGACAGGAGTCTCCAGGCACGATAATCCTGACAGGCAATCATCCAGGGTGTCCTCAGAGGCCTTGGGGTGAAGGCTGTTAAGGAACTGTTATTCAACCAGGTCTCATCAAACCGGATTTTCACTACTGAAATTAGAGTTCTGTATTTATTCATTTATCCAATGCCTTTTTGGAAGAATAAAAATCCTTGAAACCAACACCTGAAAATCGGAATCCCCACAGGTTTAAAGAAAATGAAGATAAACACAGAACCTACAAAGCCCAAAAAGGTGGGAAGTGGGTGCTTCATGGGGAGGGAAAGACCACAGGCAGCTGCACGCACGGTAGGAACTAGTGGGGACGTGTGGGGCGAGGCAGGGGCATGCAGATGAGAAAACAAGCTCGGAGGGTCGAGTTAAGACACCCGTCCAATGGCACCTCATCCCAGGAGCAACCGCAGGGAGGAGGCTCCTGCCGTCTCGCTGCTGCTGCCTTGTTTACTTGAGACTCGTTATTTTGCAAGAGCTTAAACAATTGCCTTCTTCCAAAACAGGACTTAGTAGAGTCTTTCTGGAATTCAAAAATGCTTTTCTTTGGGCAATCACAAGATTGGGCCTTCTGATGTCTGCTAGAGCGGGGCCAGCGTGGTAGTGGGTGGGCGGGGAGGGAGGGAGACGCTTCTCAGGGACACGACCCTTCACTGTCAGGCAATCAAGGACTGGAAATCAAGTCAGGATTCATTTTTGCAAATAGAGGCAAGTTCCAAAGCTCATTTCTTTTCCCAGTTTTCTTCTGCAGCTGTGACTTCAACAGGCACATGTTTTTAATCAGTCATAAGAAAACCGATGTGGTCTGAAAATCAAGGCTGTCCTGTAAATAGTGTAAGACAAGTCCCGCTAATCAGTCCTTGCGGTCCTGCCTTGTCCTTACTGTCCTGAATGGCCACTGTAAATACTGACTCACTTGGGTTCACCCTCTGTGTGTCACAGGGGCCATCCTTGTAACAGGCTCCCTACAAGGAGACTAGGCCCTAGTTCAATGCCCTTTACCCCAAGCCCCCTGGGACCCAGGGAGACCATCCATGCAATGCTGGGCGCCTTAGCAAGCAAATGATGCACTGGCAGCTTGTCAGGAGCTGGACCTTGCCGGGCCAGCCTGCTCTGCGCTGTGGGTTTCAGGGACAAGCAAGCGGCTGCAACTGGTTCCCATGCGCAGTTCTTCTCCATGTGCCGGCCCTTGAGCAGACCTGTTTGTTTTTTTTTCCGGGAAGGGGGGGAGGATGGCGGGAGGGGAGGCCAAGCTCGACAAACAAGGAGATGAACACACACGAGATGCGAAGGTTTGCTATGCATGGAGAAAATGCCCGTGCTTCGCACTGGCAGCTTTAGGCGCGCCCATGGCCCCAGCTGCAATCTATCTCCCCAGAGCTGGGTTCCACACACAGTGGGCCCTGACCTTGGGCCCCGCCTGGCTGTCTTGAGCTCAAGATGTTGAGGTTGGAGTTTAGACTGCCTCTTCTACATCTTGGGCTCCTCGCCTGTGAGAAGGCTGAGACTGCAGTCTCAGTATGCGTTGCTTTAAATCAAACTCTGTTGTAGGAGGACTTCGACAAACAACACACTGAAAACCATTTCTAGACATCAAAGTATTGGGATGAAATCCGGTTCCTTCTAAATCACAGGGTATTTTTAAGTGCTTACTAAAATGATCAAAATTACCTAGCAGTCTTCCTCGGAGGAGCCCTCTGGAGCCTGGCCAGTTTCTCTGGGTTACAGCAGCTTGTAGCCAGTCTCGGCAATGGCAGGGACAGGCCTCGCTCCCAGGCTGCAAGTGTCTACTCCCTGTCCCCCTGTGACCCAGTGGGGTGTATGAGGAGGGTGAGGGTTGTCCTCATGGGCTCCAGGGCCTCCCCGCCCCAGGGTTGCCTTCTCCCCGAGCACACACTGGTCAGGTGCCCACCACTCTCTATGCCCCACGACAGGTTCCCTAAGGGCATGACCACTGGTTATTGTCACCCACCTTGCGGCATCGCAGGCATGGTGCCAACATCATTTCTCAAATGAGTATGAAGACTTGACTAGGTTCAAGTGGACATTAGAATTACAGCATTTTAACAGGAAGAAACTTGAGAGGTCACATAGTCAAATCATTACAGGGAAGAGGAACTGGGAAGTCTGAGTGTCCTCCCTAAGTGGTGTGTAAGAACTAGAGCTGTTAGCAAGCACATTGTCTGCAGGCCCTTTGAGGACAGACTTTGGGGACAGCTCATGTTGAATGCCAATTTGGTGGAAGAATAAAAGACTCTGTGCCTGTCCCAGGAGGCTGCCCCCTAAGGTCCTAAGCTAGAGTACCCTCTCTCCTTTCTCTCGGGTGATGCTGTTTCCACCATAATCTACTGATGAGAGGCTAGGAGGATGGGGAAGACTGAGGCCCAGGGTAGGGGTCAGCTGAGATGAAGTGGTGGAGCTGGCTGGGCTGGGGACTAAGCGATGCAGTACTACCTGAGGCCTGGGATTTGGCAGAGCTGAGGACCCCCTGTTTGTCGCGTCTCCCCATGCGTGCCTGGCTGGTGAGCCTCAGATGCTTCACGCTCAGGGCTGCACGGAGCTCGACAGAGGCTCAGGTGGATCCCATGTGGATTCCATGGGTCTGGCATTGCCACAGGCGGGGCCAGGAGGAAGGCTGCTCATGCAGCTTACCTGCACCAGGCTGCTAGGGCAAAGTCAGCTGCTGTGTGATGGTGCTGAGTCACTGCCAAGGTCACAGACTGCCCTCTGCTTCTTAGTCAGGATAAGGGGAAAAACCAAAGAATGACCTTCAAAGAGGAAGTGCCCAGGGCCCCACTGTGCTGACATGTGGGGTTGTGGGGTTCAGTGCTGGGCAGTAAGGTCCAGGTCCCAAGTCACTGGCTGGGACTGTGCCTCAAGGACTCTGGACATCAGCACCCCTGGGCATCAGCCTCCACAGGAAGATGCAGGACCCCTGAGGGCTGGGGGAGAGAACCTTGGGGAGATGAACTCTTTGGAGCATGAAATAATCTTGTCCTCCCCCAAGAGTCTCCCTGGGGCTTTTAGGTGTTGACTGCCTGCCTGTAAACTTGGTTCCTCCCACCAGACTCACAGCTTCTATAGGTGCCGCTCCTACCCTTTACTTTCCACACCGGGAGCACCCTCTGTCACTCCAGCCAGCCCCCTGGGTGTCACCCCTGGCTGAGGAGTCATAGGTACCCCAGCTCTTCTCTAATTCCCTGCCTGGCAGCTGAAAGTGTCCCCAGGCACCTGGTTCTGAGGTTCTGGAGGAAAAGCAGTCATTCTAAAAGGAGCAGTTCAGTGGGAGAAGGTGTGGAGGCCCCTCCCTGGGACAGCCAGGGCCTTCCCTGAGTGGGGGGGGCTTCAGTCATGCAGGGCGAGGGGTGTAGAGGGCCTGCTGGGCCTCCCACTGTGAGGCAGAACAGGGGAAGGGTGAGGAGGCACTCTCGGCCCCATGGGCGGGAGCGCTCACTCTCCTCAGTGCCTCTCTGTGCTGTCCATAGGGAGCCTGGCAGCCCCTGGAGCCAGTTACAGAGGAGAGGGGGGTCGGAGGGCTATCACATGAATAAATGATACCCACACATGGTGCCAAGCAGGCAGGTTCACCTGATGGGTATAATCTATTAGTGGGGTGTAAAATCAATTCAGCGGGTCCTTGCCAGCATTAAAATCAAATGAAATTAAACCAGAGTGTACTGCATGTGGCAAGGAGAAACATTTTTTTGTGAAATTTTTGTTTCATTGTATACTAAATTACAACATAAAATAAATGCCTTCCTATGAATTGCGATTAACAACAGTCTGGAAGCGGGAAGTGTATATAAAGGAAGATGCCTACTATGTGCTAGACAGCAGGCTGTTCATTTCATTCATTTTATATTTTACACCTAGTAGGCTTACCACTGGGTAGGAACAGTGCACCTAAATCAGGGTATTTCTTGTAGATCACGAGAGGTTTGTTTGAAGTACCTATGACAGTGTAGTGCAACCATCCCAGTGTGCATAGGTTCTTTATTGGTTCTAGCAGTTACACAGACACATCATGCAGGGCAGGGTCAGGGTCAGGGTCAGGGTCAGGGCCAGGGCAAGGGGGTGGGGAAGCTGGGAGGGAGGTGAGTCCCCCAGCCCCCCCCAGGAAGCTTCACTCTCTTTCTTTGGCCTTTCTCTCTCTGGTGTTTTCTTCACATTCTTTCTTTGTGGTGCTCACTTCTTTCCTCCCCCAATGTTCTCATGCTCCCTCACCCTGGGGTGACACTGCCCTTTTAGCCTTTCCTCCCACGTCCAGGTGAGCCCACTCACGCATGCGCACCCCACTGAGCCAGCATGCACAATCACAGGGAGGGCATGACACCACAGGTGCTGGTCACAGAGTCTAAGGGTGAACAAGGCCAGACCAAACTCATTTACCCTATAGTAGGTATCATCTCAAGTTTTGCTAATGCGAAATCTACAATTCAGAGATGCAAAGTAACTTGTCTAAGATCACACCGCTAACAGGTGATGCTGTTTATGAACCAGGGTCCCTTCACTTCCCAGGGCAGCATGCTCTTCAGTGGAAAGGGTGCTGGTGCTGAGGCAGATGCCAAGGCTCCTCTTCTGCTCCTGCCCTATGACTAGAATCACTCCTCCATTTCTTCACCTACTCAGCATGGATAGAGGATTGCTGATTTTTTGTTTTTCTTGATTTGGTGGTACTACCTTTCCAAATATCAGCTTAGCTATATTTCAGTCACCTCCATGAGAACTGGAATTGCCAACAGCCCTGTAATGAATTTCATAAGCAAGTACAGCCAACTGCTGTTCCGCCCACATTTGTTCTGACAGCCCCCTTCCCCCACTGTGGCCCACCCTCTTGTGGGCCTGTGTGTCCAGAAGTGTTGCTGGTAATCTTAAGGCCTCACCCAGGAACCCACAAAGGGAGCTTCAGGTAGAATGATGTCTGTGATAACAAGGGGCAAAAGGAATGAACTTGACCTCCCTCTAGCTTGCCCATCTGGTTTCTGGAAGAACTAACTCACCCTAAGGAAGAATGAGGCCTACTCCCACTGACTGGAAAAGGGAAAGAAAGTGCTAGAGGGGCATGTGCAATCCATGCAGGTACACGAAACAATGAAAATGCTCTCTAGTACTCAGCCAAGCCCCAGAAAAGCAAAGGGTACCCGGAAGGTCATTTAACTAGTCAAGCCACCTGGCATCTTAAAGCTCCCCAGGACTGCTGAGGAGTACTATGTAAAGCACAGTAAAATGGGAGGCATTGTAATTCCAACAAAATCAAGTGGTGGGGGAGAATTGGGGAGCATGGGGTGTGACCTCAGCTGGTTTTTCACTTACCATATGACCCTGGATAAGTCACCTCATCTCTCTGAGTCCCAGGCACCTCATCTGAAAAGTGAAGGATGGCTATGGATGGAGTTCACATCCAGGTCCACTACACTATCACCCATCATCATCATCATCATCATCATCATCATCATCACCATCACCATCACCATCACCATCACCATCACCATCACCATCATCACCATCACCATCATCACCATCACCATCATCATCATCATCATCATCATCATCATCATCATCATCATCATCATCACTACTTTGGTCCAAAGCACTTTAGTGAGAGACTCTTCTTAAGAAGAAGCAGTCATTTAATAAATAACCCCACCATGCTTTGCTGGGGAGGGGGTCCTTCCAAGAGCCTTAATAAGCATCATCAGAGGTACTGCACATGTCTGAAGCATCTATACATCACTTAATTACCAGATCTGATGGGGGACCCCAAGAACAGGTCAGCAGCCTGCCTGGCCTTCTTGCTTCCATTCTCCTAACAGCAGATATCAGATGAATCCCACAGTGTACCTCCTACTCCAGCAACATGCTGGTTCCTGCAGGGGTCGGAAAATGGACCTGACTTGAGCATGGACCCAGGGGACATACACGGATCTGACTCCAGAGGAGAGCGTGGAGGCTAACCGTGGGTGGGAGCTGGGCGCTGCTGCTCTGTCTTAGAAAGGGGCCAGCCCTTCTTGGGAACAACTAACTAGATGAACTTTCTGCTTGGAGTCTGCTTTCTTTACTGCTTGGAGCTATGTCAGAGCAACAGCCAGCAGGCCAGACGTCTAGTACCTTTAATGACAATAATAATAATTTGCATTTTTACAAAGTCTTTCATCGGGGGATCTTAAAGTGTATCACAAACAATAATTAATTCCCCCGTGCAACTCTGGGAGCCAGTTAAGTAGGAGTCCCTTTACTTTGCAGGTAAAGGGTACTTTCCTGAGCCATGCAACTTGCTGGGGGCCTCCCTATGTACCCCAAACCTGTCCACCCTCAAGGTCTTGGTGTAAGCATCAAGCATATAGCTTGTTGCTTTCAACCCCAGTCCAGAGTCACTAGTCCCACCTTGGAAGTGACACAGCACAGAACTGTTGGCCACTGATTTGGTACGATTCAGAAAAACTCACAGTGGGAAGAGATCTCAGGAATCTTTTCCAAGACAAGACTTGCCTTAAAGGTACTTCTGGGGATGGGGGGCGTGGGGTTATCCTTTAGTGTCTGCCTGAATACCTTATGAGAGCTGTTCACTTAAAGGCATCTCTAAGTTAACATGTTCTTCTTATCTGGAACAGGTATCTGTCCCCTGGAAACCCCCACCCATGGGTCTTGCTATTCCTTCTGCAACAAAACAATCCTACCCAAACTGTCTGGGCTGTGGAGCTGTCTCCTGTATACGCCTTGTTTACTTCTGTGGTCACTCTTGGGTGGAGCTTGTGGCTCACACCTCCCTGAGGCTCAGTGAGGCCTGAATGGGGGGCAGTTGAGGCCCCAAAGGTAGGCTGCCATCCTGAGTGTGGGCAGGACTTTGCCAGGTGCTGCCAGCTCAGGAGCTCTGGGTCTGCGCAGCTGCAAAGGCAGTTCTTTAGAACCCCCCACCCACTGCCCCCCTCCACTTCTGTGAGGACACCAGAGAATTCTGTGCCATTTGTGGGGCTGCACCTCAGTAACACAGAAATACCCTGATTTTCTGTGGAACAACTGACAATGAATGAATGAATTTCTTTCATAAATCTGTTCTTAAGGGGCTGGTTTTTGGAGACCAAGTCAGATGATAATGTCTGTACTTTTATTTTAAACCCTTCTTCATCAGAATAAAAACCTGCTGTTAAGCCAGGTGTGGTGGCGCGTTCCTGTTATCCCACCTACATGGGAGGCTAAAGCTAGGGATCACTTAGGTCCGCAGGTTCCGGGCTACCCCAGGCAACATAGCGAGACCTAGTCTCTTAAAAACAAACAAACAAACAAACAAACAAAAGCCTTTGCTGTTAAAATTAAGAACCACAGAGGACAAGAGTTCCACAATCCTTTTCAAGGTGTTAAACCTGAGAGGTCTCAAAATGGGAGTGGTTGTCCAGATAAATGAAGACGTTTGTTAAGTCACATCTTCCAGAGGAACCAACAGTTCTTGAGAATGGTTTCTAGGTCCAGGTTGGCAGCTTGATGGCTGAAAAGACAGTTGCCCTCCTCTGGCAGGATGACACGGCTGAGTAAGGTTTGTCCCAAGGTGACTTAACATGGATTGAACTATGAGCTCACATCAAAGCCTGTTTGTTCTACAACCTGTGTCTGGTGAGTATGAGGTTTGGTTTGTGGCGTCAGTCTCATTTTCACACGATCCCCATTTTCAGGTCTAGAGTTGGAGCGATCATTTTTGATTTGGATTTGGCCTACAGTCATTGACATGGGAGATATGCAGGAGAAGAAGAAAAGTGGGTTAAAGAGGAAATGTGCTAGTGATATTCTATGGAAAGAATACCCTACAACCATTTCCTACCTGGTTCAGGAGGAGGAAGATGGGTTTGACATGAGAAAGCTGAATTCAGATACGGGTCTATCAGTGAGTCACATGTATCTTGGGAAGTTACTAATTCTCCGTGTGTTTCTCTCTGATGGGCTCACAGGACTTGCACGGCTGGTGCCGTACTGTGCTGAGTGCCTTTTAGGAACTCAACCCCTCAGATTCTTTCTTACCCTTGCCAGACTCCCTCCATCTATATAGTACTCTGAGAATCTCCCTTTTCACTTGCATTTATCCAACATGTATTGAGGGGGCCTGTTCTCTGGGCCCACTGCCTAAACTGTGCCTACACGTAGGTGGCATTCGGGGGCTGGTGATCAAGTAAATGAACTAACTTGACATTTGGTATTTTACACTCTATAAACTGCCAAAATTTGCCAACTGGCAGATTTTTTTCTCAGGTGCTGTGCCTTTGCTCCCATGCCAATGTATGGGTATTCCAGGGCTGATTCTGGCCAGCAACCATCAGCCTTCTCCACAGGGCACGGCAGCCCTGAAGGCCACTTACTAGTCCTCGTCCTGCCTAGGCATCTCTCCAGGGTCTGAGGAGAAGTGTTCCTGTCCCAAGGCCTCCCTGTTCCTCAGCACGGTGCTCTGAACATCATAAGGGGTCAAAGATCATACTGCATTTCCCCTCATTTCTAGAAGGCTTTTAGAACCAAAAGAGGGGACAGACTGGAAGTAGATATTAAGTCTTTGGCTACAGTTTCTTTTCGCCACAATCTTCTAGCCTCTGAACTACTAGGAACCGCAGATAGACACAAAATGAAAAGGAAATCTTTCAAAATTTGCCCACATCACTGGCCCAAAAACAATTTTCAATATGAGCTGAGATAGAAATTGAATCTCACCACAAAGTCATCTCCCCCAAGGAAAGTTCCTCAGAGCCTTTTCAGAATCACTGAGAGTGTACCCTGCAGAGTGTGGGGGTGAGGGGGGTGGGGGAGGAGAGGGGCTGCATGCATGGGTGACACAGAGTTCAGTGCTGTGGGAATGAAATCAGTTCTCACCACCATGAGCTTGTCTGTCCTGGACCTCCTCACACATGTCTCTGTGCTGCTGGCATGTTACCTTTCTGATATAAATGTGTAGAAAATCATATGCAATTTTCTACACAATTAGCAGAGCCAGTTTTAGGTCAGAAGTTGACTAAGAAGAGGCAGGCACAGTCTTAGAATATGTACCTAATAAATATGTACCTAAATATGTACCAAAAATCAGGGCCTGCAGCGCCTGCTAGGAGAGGACCAAGTCTTTGTGCTCTGGCTGTGGGGTACCCATCTTCTAGCTGAGACCCTGAGCCCCCTTCAGGGCAATAGCGTTGCCAGAACAGGTACCACCTGTGTGCTCTGGGCCAGTCCTAGCTGCTGTGGTCTCAAAAACCAAAGTCCAGAAGATAAAACTGGTTGTTGGCTGCCAGGTCCCTGGGGGAGGACCCCATGGTCTCCTAAGATAGTGGGTCTTGGGAGCACCTGGGAGGGCAGCTTCTGTCGGACACAGGCACGTGGCCAGAGGAGTGCTGGGGGCTGAATACTGTATGTTATCTAAGAGTTGCATGCCAGATGAAGGAGCAGTCTTTTCTTTTCCAATGCTATTAGGTAAGCTGCACCTAACCAAAGGAACATTTTTTTCTAGTTTGCACAAAATCTTCTTAAGGTCCAGGGTGGCCCTGATAAGAGGCCTGCTGCATTCTGTGCTGGTGACTCTGTCATGCACCTGGAACCTGCGCATGGAATGCAAGTCACTGGGGGTGCAAATTCTCTAACTCAGAACCCAGTTTGGACTGGCATTGGGGTAAGAAGCTTAGAGAGATTAGTGCTTTCCTAGTTCCTGCCTGTTTAAAGGGATCCTCAGGATCCATTCCTGTTTTCTCACCCCACTGCCCCCTAAACTCCCATTCTGAGTTATTCCTGCCCCATTCCACTGCACAGAGTAAAGCAAGCACAGACAGGCCAGGAGTGGGTGGGCACCCCACAGGCTCCCAGGACAGTACCTGATTCCCCTTCCTGCCATAGTTATCAAGCAAGCCAGTCAGAGCACACCTCCATGTGGGTATACATGCACGCCCCAACATGAGTCCCAATGCTGGATCCAGTCAGAACTCCACAGCTGGGGTATCTTTTTCCCTCAAACTGGTGGAAACCCTGGGAGACAGAACCTTTAGACCTATAAAAAAATGCAGATTGAGAGCAGAGTAAACTCTGGAGGATACAACACTAAGCCCTCACCCTTATGCACTTCAACAATGTCAAAGCATGTCCTGTAGTGCTAAAGACTAGAGGGAAGTGGGGGTCCCCTTTGAGTTAGCCTCTTACCACTTACTACAAAAGTTCTTCCTGTTTGAGGACTGCCATAGTCATAGAAAGTTGCACATTGCATCTGAAAATCCTAAAGACTGCATACCCCAGGTGAGGTAAACTTTTCTGTAAAGGGCCAGACAGTAACTATTTTCAACTCTGCAAGTCATATACTGCATCTCAACAATCCAACTCTGCCTCTGTAGTGATAGCAACCACAGGCATTGGGGACATGAAAGGGTGTGGCTGTGTCCCAATAAAACTTTATTTACACAAACAGGCAGCTGGCTAGATTTGTCCTCAGGCCATTTGCCAACTTTTCAGCTATTCCAACTCCTGTATTTGCAGAGAAGGAGAAAGAGCTTCCTTAACAGTCACAGGACCACCCAAGGCGAAGACCAGCATGACCTGGCAGGAGGAAAAGATACACTGCTGCAGGTTTCATGGCCACCAGAGTGAAGTTATCCATGAGCTACCTACCATGGGATGACTGGTGATTTTCACTCACACATTTGACTTCACTAGAAAGGACCAAGATGCATGGAAAGTCACAGTTTAAAATCTCCTGACAGGTTAAACCTAAGAGGATTGATAAAGCTCTGCCTGAGAGGTGTAACCACTGATTATACCCCCTAAGTGTACATTGCTCCTGTCTGTCCATCAGTTAGACACAGACGCAGTCTAAAACGTGTCTCTGGTGAAGGGCTGAAAGAGAGAGACAAGGACCCGGAAAATCACCTGTACATGTTTGTGAACAATAAGCGAAAACAGCAAATTCACTTTTTCCAGTCAGCAGTCAGTCAAACAGCACATAAATAAATGGTCAGAGAGAGCAAACCCTCCCGTCCAGGCCTGAGAACAGGTTGTTTCGGCTGTCAAGCATTTTCAAAACAAGTTTTCTTGATCTCATGACAGGTTGTGGCAAGAAGGAGAAAATAAAGAGGGAAGATCCCATGGACACCGTGCAGGCAGTGTCAGCTTTGCACTCGGAGTGCCCATCTCACCAGTGAGTCTGCTAAGAACTCTCTGGCAGGCGGATAATCATTCTCGTGTAGGAGGAAGAAGTCAAAGTCACTCTTAAGCCCAAGGGTGCTGTTCTGTTCAGACTACACCTTATTTTGTTTTAATTTTCAACCCATGTTATGTGGACAAATTATTCCTCTGAAACTGAGGTTAATAGCCATGTGCTCTAAGGTGGGTTTTTCCATCTCAACCACAAAACACTTGGACAGGGTGGGGCAAAGAGATCAGCAGGCAGGCACAACTAGAAAGACCAAGGCTGGGCTGGTCTTAGAAAGTGCCAGGCACTGCCCTTCATGAATGGTCTCCCTCTCAGAGTCTGGACACCTCCCTGAAGGAGAGGATGCACAGAAGCAGAAAGCCAAGTTACAGGACACAGCCAGGTTGGGGAGGGGGGGGTGACTGGAGGCTGCTGTTATCAAGTAATGCAGATAAATGTTCAGAAATTAAACAAATTTTTGTGCTGGAATTCTCAGAAACCCTAAGTAATTCCAGACTTAAGTTCAGAATTAAATCCTCAGTGGCTGTGTGAACTCAAGTAAAGTTCCACACTTTTAGTCTCCTTTGGTCACTGATAAAGTGAGGCAGCCGTATTGTCCTTCCAGCTCTGAGAGTATGGCCCTCGAGCTAAGCCACCTCAGATCACTTACAACACACGATCTCCCCACAGGGTCAGCTGAATCCCCTACTTTAACAATGTTCCTAGAAGGAACTATGGCAAAGGACTTGCTCTTACAGCCCAGGACTAATTATCAGACCAAAAAATCAGCCTTCATTCTTCCAGTTGTCTACTAGAATGTTCTGGCGATAGTTGGATATAATGTAGAGGCTGGAGCACTTTACCCCTTTACCACTAACTCCTCCCCTCATCCCCTAAAACACTCACAGTGGAACCTGTCAGCACTTAAGGTCTCTAGCCTGGAAGTCCAAGCCTGCTGTGCAGAGCCTTTATTACGAGAGAGAAGAGGCATGAACCTCCACCCCCCAAACAGACATACAGAGGAGACATACAGCATGATTGCTGAGCTATCCCTCAATTCAGGAAATTAGTCAAATTTAAATTTCAGATACATCACTTTTCAGTATCAGTATGTCCTAAATACTGGAACATACTTACATTATTTGTTGATTACTCAGATTTAACTAGGAGCCATGTATTTTCAGTTGTTAAAACTGGCAGTCCCAACCCTGGAGAACAAGTGTGGGGTTCTGAAGTGTTTGCCACTAATGTAGCAAAGAAGAGGGGAGAAGAGCCCAGGACAAATACTCCTTTGCACCGTCCCACAAAAGTGACTGCAGAACTTCATTTTACCCATTTTCTTAATATTTCTAGGCCAAGAAGGATCCATTACAATTTCTGTATCTACACGAAGGTAGATACAATGAGATTTCATTTAAGAAAAACTTTATTGCCTCTAGAGAGAAAGAACTCTACTATCTCAGCACTGCAGTAAATAAAAGCAGTTACTGTTAACTGGACACCAACAACACAGCATTAACAATCATTTCCTCACATAACCATTAGTATCCTCTGCTAGAGAGGGTACTTGTCTTCTGTATGGATGAGAAAACCAAAATCTAAAGAGGAACAAAATATGACAGGAACAAAATATGACAGGAAAGCAAGAGAACCAGGATTTGCATTCTGCATGGTCTGATTGCAGAGAACTCTGTAGCTATCTGCTACTGCTTCTATTCTTTCTTTCTCTCCTCTGGCCACTTAGAACTTTGATGCTTCCTGACTTCTGGGCCTCTGGGAATGGAGTCCTCCTCCAATATCAGCTTCCTCCATTTCAGAAAACACCCATCACCTTTTCTTGAGATTCCTCCCGCACTTTACCTGCACCCTACACTTGTTGCCCTGGAAGAGTTGTTTATGATATTTTCATCTCCCCTTCCAGTTCAGTGAAGGCAGGGAATGTGCCACACACATCACTTAACACATGATGCCTGACACCTACTCTGAATTCAGCAAACATTTGATAACTGAATGAATGATTGAGTGGGAAGAGAGCTGGTAATCTAGCAAAACCTAATCAAAACGTCTGCCACACAAATCCACGCTAGGGCATGCTGAACCTGAGTGTCAGCCAAGGCAGCAGTGAGTCTAGAGACTGTAGTTCTGAATGGACAGTGGAGTGGATGCTTGGCAAATATGGGTTATGCAGGTCATCAACCTGAGGAAGAGCAGTAAGGCAGAATAAGAGCAGAATGCCAATATAATGTTCTCAGTCCCTACACTAAGTTACTTTGTAACCTTGGACAAGTCACTCCATTTTGTGGGTGAAAATGAAAATAGCTGTAATAGCAGTACATATGTCTTAGAGGGCTGTTATGAGATGTTTTAATGAAAAAGCATTTAATGAAAAAGGCTGGGCTGAAACAGTGTAAGTACTCAATACATATCATCATCATCATCATCATCATCATCATCATCATCTATAATTAGGAGGTACTGGATGATCCATGATCACTTATTTTATGAAAAACAACATAGTTGTACCTCATATATTTGTTCCTTTAAATTTCACTTTTCTGGACAACTGGAAAAACAACAGTTTAAGAATTATCCAGTCTCCAAAATGAACAATAATGGAAAAATTGGTTTTCTAAATTCTGATATATATATATATATATATATATATACATATATATGCGCCACAGTTTTCCATTTTGCAATTCTGATTTACATTTGGTGTACTGAAGAATCTCAACCTGGGGATGGGTTATCCCAAAATTCAGTCAGCAGTCTTTGTGTTGGGGCTCTTCAAAATGGTGGACGTGTTTTAGCAGCTGGAGGGCAGCAGCCTCGTGGGTGGGCAGCGTGGTCTCTGCTGCTTTATACACTACACCCTGCACAGTGTATAGGGTTCTTAAATAAATGTCTGCAAATGAATCACTACGACGACGACTGCAGAAACCACAGCTACACTTGACTTTTGCCATCATGGCTGCTCAAATGTCTGTTCCCAGCAACCCAGCCCGGCCATCCAGGGCACATGAGTGGGCAAGGTACTTCTCCTCAGAAATGACTTTGGTTTCAGGACTACCCTTGATCACCCAGCCTCACTTCTGCTTTCTTGGCTTCCATTTTCCATCAGGCGTGACTAAGCACCAGAGGTTCTGTCTGGAAAGGTAGGAGTCACTGGGATTTTTCATCCTCTTCTCAGTGTGTGCAGCCTTCCCACTGCTTTGGAGGCAGCTGGGAAGCAACGGCTGCCTTTGGTTTGCTCCACATGATACCCTTTTTCTTCTTTTTGTGCATTGACTCAACTAGTAAGCTCAGCCACAAGAAAGTTTACCTTCTCTTGAAGGTACACAGTACAGTCTTTACACTCCCAGAAGAGCTATTTCTGCTCAAGAATATTCTGGGCTTCCCCCAGGGGCACAGTGGACTTCAGTCTCCTGGGTAAGCCTTGAGGAAGTAGGTACCCAAGCCTGGGCACTCTATAGGTGAGTGGATGGGTACATGGGGGCACGCTACCTCCAGCTCTTCACTCCCCAGTGCTGGTCTTGTGAGTCAAGGAGAAGGAAGCAGGCATAGTAAAGGTGGGTTATCAGAGGCGGCTTGGACACAGTGTGATTCAGTGTAGAGGGTTCTAATCTTGCTATTGTATGGCTTTGCAGGAAATGAGATGAGTAGGCCAGTCTATGCCAATCACTATGCTTAGGGTTTTATATCAGTTATCTCATTTACTTCTCATCACAATGGTTAATGCTAACCATACCCAATCTTCAACGAGCTCTCAAGCTCCCTGAATGTTCCGTGTCCCAAGACTGTACCCTCATGTCACCTACATAGATGCATTCCTGCTGGATCACCCAACTTAGCTCTGCTATTGTCTGTGGACTTTGCAGTTACTGGAATTGTGGTAACTGCCCCAATACCAGCTCCCACCCTGTCACCTCTAGAAAGCCTCTGTTTCAACAAGTCATGAATCTAGTTCATTTCCACAGGTGGCTCCAGTGTTGAATGAGGTGACAACAGACAAGACAGGACCTTGTTTCTGCAGCAGCAAGACCTCTGCTTGTCATTAATGATCTGCACAAAGCGGATGGTCCCTTTGATGCTTCCCTTTTTTTCTAGAATTTATGCCTTAATGAGAAATGATAGAAAGGAGTGACTTGGCTTTGGCTGGACTCCACATCGCCTGTGACAGCCGTGAGCAGCCCTGGCGGCACCTGTCAGAAGCCAACACGCACCTTGAACAGTCAGGCCTAATTCCCAAGAAGCTGTTTTAACTTGACATCTGAAGATGTATTACATCTAGAACTATTTTAGTGGGTGTGGGTTCAGGGCATATGTGTGCACGTTCTGCGAGTGAAGTGTTCTATAAATATCAGATACGGGCTGTACAAAAAAGCATCACGTACACAGTGTGCTTAATTCCATTTAGTAATGTTTTCAATTTGTGTCTGACCTCTGGCAACATTAATGGAATTTTCTCAACATGAGTAAAAAGGTGTGCTAAGCTACCTAAAACATAAATTTCACTTAACCACCAGAAATATTTGAGCTTAATAATCATCAGGTCCTAACCCAGTCATTTCAGAAAAGGGTGCAGAGGCCCAGAGAGAAGTGTCTTTCCCGAGATCACACAGAAAATTAATAATGGTGCCCAGAGGAGATCCAGGTTTCCCAAGACCTGAGCCATGAGGTTACTTAGTTTTCAAAGGTGGGTAGACGGCCACACACAGCACCTCACCTGGGTGTCTGTCTACCCCACAGTCTCCTAAAATGAAATCAAGAGCTTGTTTGGAGGTTCTTGTAGGGGTCTGCAGCCAAACCAAGAATGGCTGTTTCTGTTCGGGGCAGGCCATGCTTTTTGACGGAGCAACCACTGTTTTGGGTGGGATACACATGAGGTGGTGAGGGAGGAAGGGGCACCCCCAGCCAGCTCTCTACCTGTCCTCTCAGACTCTGGAAGGCAACTATTTTTTCAAGAAAGAAAATGCATGTCTCTAAGTCACAAACAAGGAATAGCTGTACCTGCTTATCACCAACATTTCCCATGGGGGTGGGATAAGGAAACCCATGCCTGTAGACTCAGTAGCTCCCACAACGGTATAGCAGTGTCCACTTTCAAGAGTCTGGCTCCGTGTGGTTGCTTCTGGCTTGTATGACTGAGACCAGAAAGTAAATCCCAAGTTTGTTTTCTAGGAAAACAGGATGGAAAACAGGATAGACAGGGGAGTTCAGCCCTGAAGCAGCTCATGGAGAGGCGAAAGAATGAATCCAAGGAAACCAGGGACACAGATGGAGGGCCTGGGAAAGATGGCTTTTGAAAGGGTCCTGTGGAAGGAGCCGAGGAGGCTGGGCTGGGCCATGAACACCCGGTGCCTGGTACAGCCTGGCCTGGGCAAGCTGGAAGTATGGCAAGCGGCTCACTCCAGGATGAGGGCTGTATTAGCAGTAATTGATGACCAGGCTTTTGAACGGAGCTTATCATCGCACAGCAACAGATGTCAGGTTCTAATAAATAACATGTTCTCTCTGACCTCCACAATCTGGAGAGGATGCCTGCATGTCAGGCAGCTCTGGCTTCCTCCCCATCTCAGTTGCTCTCTCCCCTGAAAAGAAAAACACTTTTCAAAATGATTTTCTTTGTGAGTTTAAGGATTCAGTTCTTCCATGTTATTTATTGGCTTTATTTTCCTCTTCCTGGAGTCTCTATTTTCAAACCCCAGGAGCCTGTGCAGGTTCCCAGAGAGCGGGGAAGTGGAAGACTCTAGCACCCACAATCTTCCCTAAATCCTCCCCATCACTGATTCTTTCCCTGTCCTTTCAGGGCACGCTGATGCTGGCCTGGGTCTGGAAAATTCCCTTTTCTCTCCCAAGGGGAGTTCAGCTAAGATGAGGCTGGGATTTTTCAAAGGGAACTATTCCTTGGAAACTTAAGGCAAAACACAAGAAAATAGAAAACCCATGAATCATAGTAGCAGCTGTTGGGCTTGCAGGTTCTGTCACTAAGGTCTTAACCTCCCAGGTGCTCTGGTGGCATGCTCTCTGGGGTGGGGGGCAGACCTCTGTTGCTTGCCCCACCTTAGTGCATACCTGTCCTGCCTGCCCAGAGTGGTTCAGTTCTGAAAGGGCACACG